>JYFJ02003819.1:0-37249 GCA_000934665.2 Catajapyx aquilonaris
GGGGGGGAAGGGGGGTCAGTGTAAATGTCTCCCTTTTTATCAATCCCACTGTACTGTACTAAGCAGAGTTGCATTACCTTGCCCTGCCTTCAACAATCCCCGGATACATGGAAGCGCCCATGTCGGCAAGCAATCTATGCCCTCACCCGGCCATCATACATCCTTCAACCAAGCCCCACTACCTCACCTGACAACGATGACTCACTATGAGGAGATACCTGGACGCAGATTCTGGTAGATACGTGTGCAGTCGGTGCAGTCCACTTCAAACGCCCGGACAAAGGAGAAATAGGAGACGGTGGGGGAGGTGGGAGAGGGAAAAAGAGAGAGACAGAGGGAATGAATGGAACGGCCACGTCACAGGTCTCACGCTCTCTAATATGCATAGCGGCTATTTTCTGTTCGCCCTGGCCATCTGACAGCAGCGTGCAAGTTCGCCCACACAGCCACGTCCTTTTGACACACAGCCCATTTTTAATTGTTATTTCATTGTTGTAATCAGCTGTTGGTGCTAGGATGTGTGAACACACCGGTAGGCTGGAAACATGGGGCAATTGAGCGGATACTGAAGTAGCGGCTTCATATAATAACAGCTGCTGTTTGGTAGTAACAAGAAGGGTTAGCAAAAGCCAAGCAGCCACTAGCTATTAAGTTCCAACATGTTTGTAAACCATTAATATTGCATCTGTGTCGCTCCGCAATTAGGTGGCAGCGAAGGAATTAATGTCGATTTGGTTAATGTTTCCGGCTGATGGCGCAACGTTGGAAGTGGCAACATGGCATTATGGCATTATGGCCAGGGCGCATGCGCCGTGTGACCATTATTTTTATACTTCAATGTACCATAACAACTTCAAACCTACTTGTGTACTTGTGTGTGTGTGTGTGGATTGCACCGATTTTTTTTTTTAATTGCCAAATCACACGAGCGTGATGCTAGCAGAATTTTTCTCATTAATTTTGGGTAGCAGAAAATGAGACTGACAACCGTGCCAATAACATTCAAAAATTCAGCTAGAATCAGCTAGAATCACGCCCTCTCTAGAATAATTCCCCCCCCCCCTCTCTCTCTCTCTCTCTCTCTCTCCCCCTCTCTCCCCTCTCTCTCCCTCTCCCACCTTCCCCACCGTCTCCTATTTCTCCTTTGCCCGGGCGTCTGAAGTGGACTGTACAGTGTACACGTATCTACCAGCATCGGCGTCCAGGTATCTCCTCGTGAGTCATCGTTGTCAGGTGAGGCAGTGGGGCTTGGTTGAAGGATGTATGATGGCATGGATTGCTTGCCGACATGGGCCCTTCCATGTATCCGGGGATTGTTGAAGGCAGGGCAAGGTAATGCAACTCTGCTTAGTACAGTACAGTGGGATTGATAAAAAGGGAGACATTTACACTGACCCCCCCTCCCCTCCCCAAGTAAGTCAGAAGCCAGCAGCTTCAGTTCACTAACAATAGTTGTGAGGCAGTGCATTACCACCAGCGTCATGGGCTCATCATTTACATGCACCCAGGAAGCTGGATCTGAGACCTTGTTCACTTCATGGTGCTTGCACCAGAGAGGTGCACATAAACAACCATTCCCATGGTGTAGATTTTAGAATGTACTTCCCAGAGGAAATAACTTGTTGGCAACCAGATGATGTAAGTTGGTGACACAGAACTCATTAACGTATCATTTAAGTGCTGGAGTAGAATGGGGCCTCACCACTATTCACTTGATGAACAGTGTTGCCAGCCCAGCCGGAGACATTAATGCAATATTGATTAATCATGTTGACAACAAACAAAATAAATACCAACAGAATTCATCATAATTATTCATTCCAAATATTAGTGTAATCAGAATGATATTTTCAAGTCTGAACATACTGATATCATCACCACCTCCAATATGTATACAGTACCATAATCATATGGAAGTGGGCTTCCATGATTATTGGAAAACAAGGTATTGTTGCTTAAGAAATTAATGGCATTGATATGGCATTCATAGTACAGTATTATAGTATTCATAGTATTTTTCCGACTTGCCTTGATAACACACATGGAAATAAAGTAATATATTGCTAATACAATCATACCATTGCATTGCATACTAGTTAAGTATGGTCAGTACGGTACCAATTAAGAAAGGGTTGAGGCACAATTTAAAATTGAAAATGAAAGCATTCAATGAAGCATACGATTTTAATTGTAGTGTATTTAGGACTTTTTCAATTAGTTGCCACTTTATCAAGTTGTTTGTAATGCTAATGTTACAGTACGTGCATTATTTGAACCCATCTTGTTTTTCACTGGTGGTTACAACGAAACTATTTTTCAGTTTGGCATTGCCGTGGGTCACTGTGCTGTGACTAATTGCCTTAAGGTAGTATAGGTCTACAGTTTTTCCCAGCTTGGAAGCTGTTGCAACTTTGCAAAAATGGAATACTGTAGAAGTACTATTATTTGCGATTCTGTTGAAGTTACTGTTTGCTTAGGAGGCCTTTAGAATAAGGAGAATGGGTTTGTACACATTCCTGATTTTAATTGGCTGAAACCCATTAAAGAATTTCTTTTTGTCTGATTAAGTAGAGGTTGAGAGGCAATGTCGGGCCAACCTCCTAAAACGTTAATTTAATATATTGTCTGATTAAGTACACTTCTCGAATTCTGCCCGTGGTTGATTGCCTAGCTCCATACAATAGACCTGCATGACGCATGTAACGTGCAATCTTGCTATACAGTGTTATTGAGTGAGTGCAGGGAAATCATAGGAAGAGAAAAATAATAATCCTGACATGTTTCAAATTTATTGTAGATTTTGAAATTGTCATGAATTCTTTACCCAACGCACCAGCAGTTTTCTGTAATTTGTCAGCTACACTCGTCGGTATTAAGATGGTATAATCTTAGTACAGTCATTCGCACGTGAAGCAGTAATCTGAGACTTGTTTGAAGCCAACTGTTCTTCTATTCACAAGAAGGTCATAATATAAACGCGATCATACAGTCTGGATGAAGTGGTACCTGGGCAATGTTTCCACTGGACCTAGATTGCTGGATACCTCCTCCATGGCCACCATGATGGCCACCATGATGGCCACCATAACCACCATGGCCTCCACCTCCGCCTCTCATTGTGAACTCTTTGGCATGGACATTGAGTTGAAACCCGTTGCGATCGTGTTGACTAAAGCTCTTAGACAAGAAGGCTTGCTTGTGGTGGTGGTGGTGCTGCTGCTGTGGGTGCTGCTGGTGGGTAACTTCGCCAGGGAACATGTGGTTGAACTTGGGTTGGGCCGGAACCTCGAAGCCGCCCAATCTTACGCCTAATGAAATGCGAAATATTTTGAGGCGACTGTACCGGTATACGACATATATTATGAAGAGAGCCAAACCCGGCGTGCCAAATTGCTATATACTTGAACAGCAACCAAGGATTTCGAATCAATTCAAGTCTTTGGCACCCTTCAACACTAACTACGCAATCGCAAATACTCTCATAATCTGGACAAAAATAGAAAGCGAAATTCGTAGACCCATGTCATCCGCATATACTACGTTAACGTTTTGGGCGAAACCATCAGATATAAATGGAATACTCACTCGGTGGGCGGTATATCTCCATGGCTGGCTTGGCACGATTTGTCTGCATAGTGTTACTTCTTCGTTTAATCTGCAAATACTGATGCAGAGATCGAGGAAGGAGGAAGTATCAGTGACCTGTTGCATTGCAAATGAGGGCTACTCAGCATACTTGTGTACAATGCGTATAGATATGCTAAGGAGGGGCAAGAAAAGCGTTCATGCGTGCTTGAAGCTAAATTTTAAAAAAGGCATGGCTCGAATTGAATTCAACGTGACACGCAGTAGAAACAAAAACTACTCACCTGATGGTTCAGCGACTGCTCTGACGAAAAACCAGGATAGCCTCTTCCTTTATGAACGGGGATATCACCCTTCTCCATATCCCCAGTAACGTCCATAAACTCTCATAATGATCAGAAAACAAAAGTCGAACAAAAACAATATTCACCGGGCACAAAAAACAAAAAAACGGGGGTATTCAAGCAAGGGACAAGACAACAAAATGGTCCCGTTCTTCTCTCCTCAGTTCCTTTGTACTATAAATCAACGCGACTGGGACACAAGTCATCCAGTGGCATCACCATTACCATGAAAAGGTTTTCCACGGTTCGAATAATTTCTGCTCCTGCTTATCTTTCTCTCTTATATTACACACTCCTTTATCAATCTCTCCAAATCGGAGTTTGGCACTAATCCTGCAAGGGGCGTCGTCGGTGAATCGCCATTTTGGTAACTCGCGGTTCGCGTCGTCGAATCGAGGTTGGGGAGGGAGTTTCGAAGCGAATGTCGCGACGTCTGAGTCACAACTGTTGCTGAAGGCAAGGCTGGAGGTGATGGAGCTGAGGATGGCCTCACTCAAGATGGCGCTCTGCCAAGCTCATCCTCCAAGTCAGCAGCATCCGGAGCGCTTCAGCCATAACTGCCGGCCGGGGACGTTTCTATTCCCATCCTACTAGTTGTTTCTTAACCTGCAAAGAAAGATAGGAGGAGGAAGAGACTCTTACTAATTGTATCCTCCAAGGAGATATAAAGGCTAAACAAAAGGCTGCCAGAGGTACATTTATATACAAAACACAATATTGCGGCCCTTGGATTTACGGAGCGTCAGTTTCAAGTGCGTCGTATTTAACGTGTGTGTCCTCAACATGTGATAAAAATCACGACAATGCCCAATTACTGAAGCATCTTTTGAACTTTACCGCTCCGAGTTGTAGTTAATTTTCAAGGAGTATGTTCTGGATCCTGGCAGTGCTCCAAGGCACAGTCATGCTTGTAAATTGCTGGGGTATTTCTTAAACAGAGGTGTAGTTTATTCACTGTAGTTGGCGGTTATGGTTTAAAGTACAGCTTGGCGTAAAATTTGCAGGCAGCTCCCTCTGGTTGAGCGAATAATTTTTATGAATGCTTCCAGGGTGGGCTGCAATTGGGTTCTTTTTAAGTTACTTGAGTTGCCAAATTATGAACATGACACAAAATATTCCGACCAATTTTGTTTGTAGGCCTACCTCTATTATGCAGTAATTATTGGTTTTGTACGACTTGTTTATCTTCTCATTTACATTTTACTTATTCATCCCCCTTATTAGACAAACTGGATTCATCATGATTCACCCTAGATTTCCTGTGGTTTCTACGAGCAATTCACGGCCTTCTAAATGTACGAGATTCAATTCTTGCATATTACGTCTTACGTACAATAATATTCTGCATTCAACCTAGGGTGAGAGTAGGCATACTGCATTATACGAGACACTCTAGACTAGTGATAAATCAGTTTGAATGACACCATACTAAATCAGTGACGGCTCTTATCAGAAAGTACGCGATGTGAATTTACCCAAAGTCTTCCGGTCTAGTTGGGCAGACAGCAGCTTCTGCTTGGCTAGGACTATCCTCGGTACAAACAAACGGGGGCCACGCTCGCATCAAGTACTTTGACCTTCGACAATTTTACTTGCTGGCCAGCACCCACCCCAACTCGCCGGGGATTTGGGCAACATTAGCTGGATGTCAACCTCCGCTCTCGCCCCTATTCCACGCGACCATTTTTCTCGCTCTTTTTCTACCCGCCAAACTATATACTCTCTTGAAGATGATGGCTAAGAAAGAGTTTGGCGTGTGAGAGACACGATGGTGGTTGGCTGACATGAAATCGGTTATGACGTAGCTGCGGCAGGAGCCGACACGAAGGACAGAAACACATCAAAGAGGGCCCTGGAGCTACTCCACGCTGTCTTCTCCCCCTTCAGCTGACACGCGAAACTGCTTGAGACTTTCCAGATTGTTTGGCAAAATCAGGTAGTGGATGGTGGGGTGTGCATGATGAGAGGAGAGGGGAAGCCAAGATGGAAGATGTCGAGTAGAGCAGCGTGGAGAATGCCAACCCCCACAAGGCTGAAGGTGATGCCTCCATGCGGGGCTAAAATTAAAACTGACTTCCTCATTCGGCCCTCGCGAGACAAAAAATTGGCCTCGTGTCAAGGAAACACTTCGACACTACTTTGCCGATATTTGGATCAGGTTGGACATGATGGTTCGGCCCATTGGCTGGACAGGTTGTTTGCTACTCGTGGCTGTCCCCTGCCTGATGGGTGAAATCTATTGGTGTGAAAATGGGTGAAAAACAAAGGGGAATGACTCAGGTCTGCTTTACTCACACACATGAGTCCAAAAAAATTCTTGGTTTCCCCTTATGGTTTCTCTGCCGTTCTAAAAATATATCTTTGCTTCAAACTACGCTTCAACTACAGGGATGGACTGATGCCAGGTCGTGTCTTCGAAACGCAACAGCTTGGATGTGAAATGTGGGATTCCCCATATTTATGCTCCTTTAACGCTCACGTTGGATAGCCAAGACGCCAAAATTGTAACGCACTCTTTGTCCAATTACAAAGCTCTTTGCAAGGATCACTGACCTATACTACAATGTCATCCGTGTAATTGATTTTGTAATGCAGGTTACATCACACACATTATGCCACTGCCTGTTATGGAGCTAACGCTGGGATCAACTGTGTGCCAGAAGAGCTGACACAAATTAAGTGCCTCTCGTTACCTTCACGTCCCACCTAAGTCCCCAGAGGTTTTTCTTTCAGAATATTTTATATGTATTAGAGTAAGTACTCCACCAAAAGTCCTCGACAGAAAGCAATGATTCAAAGTGCTCCCAATTCGGGACACAAGAGATTGTATTTTCCTAAATGAGAATCTTCCTGAAGAGTTTTGGCGAAAATCTATTCCTAAATTGGTCCAACCAATTCTAATACAGTATATACAACCCCCACTTCTCTCGTGGGAGGCCTACTTTTTATGAAACCATTCTTATATTACTACCCCTCCTCTTCATTGTGATGATTAAAACGTCAATTTTCAGCCTTGGATGACGATAGAACACCCTTGGGAGCAATTTGTTTCAAATCAGGTGAACTCGCAACAAAATTAGCCTAAATAAATTGTTGTCTATCATATTATATAGTGATAAATGTTCTTAGTTAACTCACTCTGTGGGTGGCAAATATTAAAATGACACTCTCAGGCCCAATAGAATCGGAGGAAGAGGGTCAGTTTGACGGGATGAATAGTTGATCGGACAGGGAAATACGGGGAAATAGGAGTCACCAGATGACCCAGTGAATGAGATGTGAGACTGACCTGGAAGCCTTGGGTTCGGATGGGCTGGAGGTCCTCGGGGCGGCAGTTAAGCAACTCCGTTCCACAGCTGCATCACTGCCGTCTTGGCCCAGTCTAATTTGGCACCCGGTAATTTCACAGTGTTAGAAATAATTCTTCTGCCGTCCACGCAGCTTCAACAGGCCGTATTTCTTGTGCGGGAAAGTTGAAGTGGTGGTAAATGCTGGGGTTTGGACTAACTTTAATAACAACAACAACAACAACAACAACAACAACAACAACAACAACAACAACAATAATAATAATAATAATAATAATAATAATAATAATAATAATAATAATAATAATAATAATGAACGCTCACAGGGGGGATTGTTAAAACTTCATGGTTCATTATTGTGTAATGTAGACTAATCATTGGGGATAAGGACAGGGAAGGAAGACAGATCAGATGTCCCATTATGAAGCCATTATGAAAAGGACATCACCCACACCCACCCACCCACCCACCCACAGAGGAATTTTCCTGTAAAGGACCAGGGAAAGCTAGCTTATATCCTGATGATCAGTAGTCACTGCTGGATTGGAACACGAGATATCCTGAATTAGAGACTGCTGGTAACTCCTCTATCCACTTTGCTAGATTTACTTATTGGTGAAAATTCAGAAATAGTTTTTAAAAATTGCGATTGATTTAAATTGAAATGATGGCTGAAGGTAAAGGAAGTGCTGGGTACAGAGATGTGACAATGGTGCAACGATTTTTTTGTTTATGGTTTATAGCATCTTTTTTCCAGCACACGAATGAAGGTTCAGTGAAGTCACGTCATTTCTACATATTGCCATTGTCATCGAAATGTTCACTGAAGGTTCATGCCTAATATATTATTTTCTTTACATTCAAAGTGGATTGTCAAATTTTAATATGTAGGCTACCCATGCACTGTAGATTATTTATCTTATTGCCTGGTATTTTATGCATTTTATGTAGGTCCATTGCCACACATATACTTTACATTGAGAACATTTTGAGAAATTGACAAAAATGCAATATTCACTTGATATTCACTGAACATGTGTAACACTGAACATTCCAGAACATTCACTGATCATAATTAGGTGCTTTACTGGGGTTTTCTACAATATAACATACCACAACATACTATAGTAGTTGTTTAAGAACATAAAGCTTGTGCAATTTATTCTCATAACACGCCTTATAAGTCATTTGCAGTAATTTGATTTTTACATATTCCGATACCTGTTAAATCAGACAAATTCCGCCTCCTCAATAATATTCCCAGCAATAATTTGAAGTGACCCATTTCCCAGAATGTCATCCCGATTGAAATTGCTGAGCAACACCTGGCAACACGGATCCATATTCACCTGTGATTCTGACTACACCCATCTTGAGCAAATTAAACGAGTTATTGCCGCGCCGCGACAATCAAAATATTTCCCTAATCGATTCAAATCAGGATTCCCTCCTGCCCTGACTGGGAACAAGCCTCATCCTATTTCGCCCTTTTCCATACACTCTATTCCACTATTTCCTATTCTATCCGCCAGATGGTGCACCTGCCAGTGCAAGTTTCTGCCAGTGTGGTAAGCAGCGTTTATATCCGAAGCGACTGAATTTGTAACTACTTATATTTACATTTAATGGTTAAATAAGCACCCTGATAATCTTTTATCAACACACTTCAGGAGTTTAAGTAATAATGATTTTCAAAATTATAATGACCATATTCCAATATAGCATTGAAGATATCACGACGAGGTGCAGATTGGCACCACTGCAGAGAATATATATGGCGTCAAGTTGCATAAAATCGCCGATTTCCTTGTTAAATTTCTATGTATACAACTCCACATATGGCATGAAGGAAGGTGAGGTAAGTATTGTGAAACTGTGAGGTTGTTTATACATTGGAAACTAATGCTGCTCTTTTTAGGAACAGAAGAAAATTCTTTATTACTATCCGTCCGATGTGGATTTAGATACGCAGATGAAGAGTGTTGGGCTCAGTGAAGCTCTAACGAGATTCACAGAGTAAGTACGGCTTTGAAAATGTTGTGAGAGTGTTGGGCAGTATTGGTAATGGCAGCCCAGAAAACAGCCAAAATTTAAAAATTTAGTGACCTGCTACAGACCTCTCAACTAGGTTGAGACCAAATGAGGAGTACCGCCTATGAAAATGAGGGGGATTGGTTAGTAATGAGGGAGATTTCAATTTTTATTTTTATTTATTTATTTTATTTTTATTTAGTTTACCCCGTGATGACCCTTATGGGTGCTATAGGGGGTGGCATACCACCATCAGTTTTCTGTATATATTTTCTGCTTCATTCACCGGTGCAAGGAAACGGACAATGGGAAAGGGAAGGGATTTTTGGGGCGGGAACATGAGTGCAAGGTGCAATGTCGTAGCTAATGGGTCATGTGCTGTTCCCCAGGAGGTTAGGTTGCCAGACACCTCCTTGGTGCAGGTCAGAGACCCTCCTGACGCAGGTGAAAGGAAAGTTCCCCAGGCGGGGATCGAACCTGGGGCCTTTCACTCAGCAAGCCGAGACGTTACCATCTCGGCCACCACACCTCCCCGGAGATTTCAATATAAACTGACACTGATATTTCTGTGTATCTGGAGATCACTGTTGGAGAGAAATTTAAGTCTCGCATGTGCATAAATTAGTGAAATATACAACAAATTCTGCAAATATTGTGGCATTAATACATGCACAGTTGTTCCCACTGTAACTGTAAGTTTCGCGAGATATTCAAGCATGAGAGGGCACTACAGGGCGAAATGAATCGCGAGCACCGTAGCAGGCACCGTACCCAGGCTAGCACTAGCAGCCAGTTCAGTTGTATTTAGTATAGTTGAGTAAAACCACAATTAGCGGGGGAAGGGGTCCGAATTCGGAAGTCCCCCGCACAATGCGGGAGAGTTGAGAGGTCTGCTGCTATGGTATCTTCCATACGGTTAAAATAGGAAGGGGCAACTAGGAGCTCATGATCATGATTTTGGGTGGCATGGTGGTGTAGTGGTTACTGCCTTCTGCCTCGGAGGACCCGTGTTCAATTCCAGGGTCGAGAAGAGGAATTTATGGGTTCATATGGGTTCGTCTTGATGTAGTCTGGACTTAGTGGAATTGGATTCAGCAAAATTCCCTTGAAATTCTAGTCAGACATCTATAAAGCCCTAGTGCATTATGCGCTAAACTTGCATGTGACTTGGCCTTTTAAACATAGTCACCTGGCTGCAGAGGTGGACACAGCTAACTTTCGATAACAGCTAACTTGCTCAGAAAAACCATGGACATCACCAAATCGTTAATGCTTAACAGCTAGAAAGGTTAGTGGAAACCCCCGAAATCATTCTAGCTGTTTATCATTAGCAATTTAGCGCCGCCCACGGTTTACTAACCGGATTAGCTGTTAGCGGAAGTTAGCTGAGCTAAAAATTTCAGTTAGCTTGTCCAGCTCTGCCTGGCTGACACAGACAAAAACTGGTACTGGGACCTGGTTGGAAACTTTGAATGAGAGATGAGCATAAACTTATGATACTAGTTGCAAAATGTAATTTGCTACTATATCCCTTGGTAAAATTAATGTCAAACAAGACATGAAACAAGACAAGAAAAATTGCATGGACCAGAGCCGGTACAGGTTTCACTCTATCAAAACTCTACAATTAAAACTGACCTTATTTTCCATTGACGTAACTTGTGACTGGCATGATGTTGGCATTCTCCTTGGAGTGCAAGGGCATGCTGCACTATCACAAGTGTCACATAAAATTTTTGTGTCTTGTGCATGAATTGCAGGTATAAATTTTCTAGCAAATGTTTTTTTTTTAATGTTCAAGGTGGAAATCAATATAGGGTGCATATTGCTGATTACATATTGTGTCTTGACATTTCAGTACCTTCAATCCTGAGCAACCATGTGACTCCCTGCACACACAGAAAATGAGGCAGCTATTTTTCCAGCCTGAAGAAAATTTTTGGATGGTGATGGTATGTTATTTTTCACTTGGTCTACGAGGGCCAGTCGGAAAATAAGTTTCGCTGTGCTACAGTTTCGATGCCATGTGTCAGGCAGGGTAAAGACGAGCATGAGCTGGTACATTGATCCTTCCTGTACTTTATAGAATGGATAGGCGCCATATGGCAGCTTATGCGCTGGCGCGGCAGCTGTTGGACGAGACTGAGTGGCAAACTGAGTGTGTAGTGGCGAGCCGAGTGTGCCCGCACATATGCCGCCAGGAAAAGTCATGGCAGACAGAGTGTTTGTCACATGGACTAAAGGGCGGTATCCACTGCTCAATATCAAGGGGTTGATTCAAGGGGTTGAATGGGTTGAAACCCCTTGATATTGAGCAGTGGATACTGCCCTTAAGACAGAGGTGAGGGCAGATTTTCGCTACCAGTGGTCGACATTTGAAATACGACATTAATCGCCGGCTAGTGGAGGGTGTGGTCCGGAGATGTCATGTCTGAGCAAAAGGTGCGGCAATGTGGTGGCGGCCATTCTGGAATAAGCTCGCGAGCGTGAAGGACAACCAGGGACCTGGACTACCGGCCACTGCAATTACCAACAGTGTCCTAAATTCTGCCTTATGACTACATGTGACCAACACTTTCTGCCTGCCATGACTTCTCCTGGTGGAATGTGGGCGGGCACACTCAGTTTGGCACTTGATCTCATCCAACGGCTGCCACGCCTGCCCATAAGCTGTGAGATGACGCCTACCTGTCCTATAAAGTACCAGAAGGCTCCACATACCTGCTCATGCTTGTCTTTACTCTGTCTGATGCATGGTGTCAAAACTGTAGAATCTTGAAACTTATTTTCTGCCTGGCCCTCGTATGTTTCATTCAGTACAGATAGGAAAGTAAGCAACTTTTGTGGTTTATAATCTATTGAGGGCAAGTGTAATATGCTTTGTTGGAAGTTGCTGATAATGATGCAAATAGAATATGTAATAGGAAATAGATATGTTTCATTTTCCTGTTTGTGTCATTAGTAAGCAGATGACTTGGGCCATTGCATGTCAGAACTTGAGAAAATAGAAGCTCCATTCATAGCTCTCTTTAGGCTTTCTCTAGGCCACCCAGTTCCATTTCCAAATTTCAGTTGTTTAGTTTTGTTCATTGTGTGATGATTTTTTTCTGAATATAGTGATATTTATTATGAATTGGTACTCAATATGTAGCAATTTCAATGTGGGGCAGCTAGGTTAAAGGTAGCCACCTTTGTCTCAAAGGATCCCTGCCAGGATGATGTTTTCTGTGGACCGCCAGTTTCAGTGGAAGTTGTTTCATTGTTTGATAATATTTTTGCATGGCTAATTACAATTTCCATGTACTGTATTAGGTCTATGCAAAAGTTCGTGCAGTTGACTTTGCGGGGTCAATAACTTGAGCATTTTAATACCCGCATGTTTTATGTGGTGGCGGTGTTACTCTACATACATGTGCAAGGCATCCACTGATGGTTATTTATTTAGTTTTGCTCTATCAGTTGCTGTTTTTCCCTCATTTCGAGATGAACCCCGACCAGACCCATCTTCGCCACTGTTTTCTCTTGTTTTTTAACCAGGGAAAAACTGCGGCGGAAGCCAAATGGCGTTTGTGCAAGACATGCGGTGAGGACATAGTGTCTGAACACGTTTGTCAAAAGTGGTTCGAGAACTTTCGCCAGGTGATTTTTATGTCACCAATCGGCAAAGGTCCAGGCACCCCAAGGCTTTAGTTGATCAAGACCCCAGGAGGGCATAATCTGCCATGAGCTGTTGCAACAGGGTGAAAGGGTGATTGTGCACCCCTGCAGTGCACAACTAAGGAAATTAGTCAAAGTCCTGCAGCAGAAGTGCAAAAAATGGACTGAACCATTGGCAAATCATTCTCCACCATGACAATGCATGACCTCGTGTAGCGAAAGTGACCAATAAGACGTTGCTGGAACTGGGATGGTGGGTGCTACCACACCCAGTGTACTCGCGAGACATTTCCCCTTTGGATTACCACCTGTTCCGTTCCATGCAACATGGTTTGTCTAGCATCACTTCCCCAATCTCACTGATGTCAAGGAATGGGTGGTTGTCTTCTTTCAGACAAAGCTCAGAAGCTTTTACGACCATGCATTCATCTACTGCCCCACCATTGACATGGAGTTATTGAAAGTGACTGTCAATAATTTGATTACTAAATGTTATGCAAACAAGTTTAACAGATTTTTTATTTTCCCCAAAAAACGCACGAACTTTTGCATAGCCCTTTTTCTCATCATATATTTTGGCAGGAGATTAGGTCGTTTGTGTCTTGTAACTCTGCTCGAGATAAAGAGGTACTGCACTTAAGGTGCATTTACATGTGAGCGATTTGACGAGCGAAATCTTCACAGAGGCTGAAATTAACAATCAATTTTCACCTCAAACAATATTGGTTACTTGGGTTACTTAGCCTAGGCGAAGATTTCGCTCATCAAATCGCTGACATGTAAGCGCACCTTTACTCTGAATAAAACCACCAGTAGGTGTTCGGAGGACATCCTGGTGCTGGTGTAACTTCTGTAAATCTCGCATAAGATCATTCACTGTCCTGGAATGGAGAGAATGTTGACTGAATTGAGGGATCCATGGCAACTGTCAGGCAACATTATTCATAGATCCATTTATTATTTATTACTAGCAGGATACCTGTTCTTCGCGCAGGAATTGAAGAATGAATATATTGCATGAATGGTAAAAGTTGCCATGGACATCCGTTGCTATGGCAGAGTAGGGTGGTAGAGGGGAATGGAAATGGGACATACTGACAAACTTAGCCTTTTATGTACTTGTATGTATAAGATTTTTACCAAGGGGGCAATAAGATTTTTTTAAATTTTTTTTTAAAGTTCTTTTTAAACCATTGCTATTTAGTAAGGATGAGGTGGTATTTCTTCCTTGATTGAAAGGTGTTTTGGAAGAAATCAGACACAAAACTGTCTTGTGCCTGAATTTCATATGTATCTTCTAACCTCATGTGTGTCATGGGGTATCCATTATTACCTGATGTGTGTCTTATCACAACATGCTCCCCTAATAATGATAGATGATAACTAATTATTGCATTATAATTCTAATGCTGTTACTGTAGCTACTACTACCACTGCTGTTGCATTGATTTTAATGGCTCATTTTCAGACACTCACCGTGCCTGTCATTTCTAGAACCAAAGACAAACAAGATTATTTGGAATATCATAATGATGAAGTTCATGATAATGTATTTTTGGCCATCTTGAAGCAAGCTTACCAAATGTTCTGCCTGTTCCGTGGAACTTTTGGTTACATATTGAAGAGTGATAAAGGTGTGAGTCAACTTCGGGAAACTTTTGAGTACTTCTTTTCAAGAGTAAGTAGAAAAAATCATACACACAAGTCTGTTAGTCACACACGTTGATGACATTGTTATTTACTTTTTCAGTACCTACCAACACTGAAGCTGAATCATGCTGATATTATGGATATTTTCCAAGGAATCCAATTTCTTCCCTTGGATAAGCAAACCTTTCTTCGAGTACAATGCTTTGTCAACCTAGCACAGACTACATGGCCAAGAGTCAAATATGTTGTTTTCATGTACAATGACCAGTTAATATGGTGAGGATGCAGGCATTGGTGACTGAATGGAAGCAACAACTGCATTTTTCTGCATTTAGAGGTGGGCCAGAATAAATCAGGGGTGACCAGCAGGCATGTAGGGACCGCGCAAAACAAGTATTGCTGGTTAGGCTCATTAATAATAATTGCACCTTGCTCAGAAAGTGGGTAGTGGTTGCATTTTGTCATTGAAGTTATACAATTATTTACAGGAGCATAGAGCCTTCAATAATGGCCACAGGCTGATGATGGGGAAAAGGGGGAGGGGGTTCCACTCTCGTAATTTATCCCTGTTTTGGACAAATTTAGAGTTTCCACTTGATGTATCCATCATAGGTATAATGTAGACAAAACCCTCTCCAATCAGGCATGCTGGTTTAGCTACCAGAGGGAAATTTTCGAAAACTTGGTCACCCTTGATTTTGCTGGCATGGTGTTCTATTTCTATGTGCAGAAATACTGCAGTTTCTTTTCAAATGATTCTTGTTTATTATGATATCTTTTTGCTTACTTTAATTCAGCATTTGAAATTAGCACATCATTCCATGTCAGCCCACGTAAGCATGGTCAATCACTGAAGATTTGACCTGTGCAGGTGTCTTGGGACACAATTTCTAATGCTTTTCTCAATGCTGAGTGGGGCATGCTATAGTGAAATCTGTGTATAGTAGAATCACACGTGGCCCTAAAAATATTCCATAATGGACAAGTTCATGCTGTATTTGACATGCAATTAATATCTTAAGCATAGCCCACGCCCGGAAAAATTCTGCAATGGACAGGTTTCTGCTGTACTATAAAAACTAAAAACGTTTTCTGAAAGAATTCTAGCAAGTAAGGTAGGGAATTTGTAAGACACCTGCTCTGTTAGCTAATTTTTGACTTTATAGCGCTTAATAATGTCTTCTAATAAATGAACAATACAATTGCGAACCAGTATGTGAAGCTGAGATATTGGGATCAGTGAGGGCGACACGGTGGCCGAGCGGTTAGCGCCGCAGCCTTCCACCTCTAAGGTCCCGAGTTCGATCCCCGGGTCGGACGGAGGATACTTATGTGGATAGAGTTTCGATGGGTTCTCTCCGTGTTCGCGTGGGTTTTCTCGGGGTTCTCCCATTTCCTCCCACTATCAAAATCCATCACATGACAGGCAAATGATTAAAATCGGTTATTCAAAAGATGATCCCCTAAGAGGCCCAAGGGGCCTATCACGGGGTATCATTATTATTATTATTATTATTATATTATTATTATATTGGGATCAGTGTGATCTGAATGTGCTATTGTTTATTTAAAATTGGTACAGATGGCACTAACAAGGGAATGACCAAGGGTGGTAACTTCCGATTTGGCTGAAACTTGCATGAGGAGTCAATCATGTGCCATAAACACAGTGGTGAAAGTCCTACACTCTTGTTTTCAGCCGTTTCCGAGATATGCGCGACAGAAGCAACCGAATTTTGGCCACGCGTACAGGGGTCGTGCAGGAAAGATGCAGGCGCAAGGCCTGCAAGGCCCCTGTACCCCTATATCTGCGGCCAAAATTCGCATGTTCTTATATCTCGGAAGTGGCTGAAAATGGTCACTTAAGACTTTCACTACTGTGTTTACGACACATGATTACTCCTCATGCAAGTTTCAGCCAAATTATAGGTTACCACCCATGGTAATTCCCTTGTAAGTACTATAATGCTCAAAAAGATGGCGATGATTTTGTATTGAAACCAAATGCAAAATTGTCTTCATCTAATTGAGTGATATAGTTATTATGATAGTTTTTTTTCTTCAATTTAGGTGTCATTGGTTGAAGGTGACTTTTTGAGTCATGATTGTATTGGTCACTAACGCATAATGCTTTTTGCACAAGAGGCCTCATTTCAAATGGGTATGAAAATAAGATACCTTGTTGAGTTAATTTATATCAGTTTTAGTGAACAGGGTGTTATTCAAAAAATTTACTCATGTGATGATGTCAGAATTTTATTTCTGTTTTCCATAGTTTTGTCTGGGTCAAAGGCTGTGGGTTTTTGTCCTATAGACAATATAATTGGAGAATGTGACCCAGTCACCTTAGGCAGAGGGATGGCACTTTGCCAGCATACTTGTATTATTATTTGGAAATAGAATAATGTAAGTCGTGGAACAAAAAACACTTTACTATACCTAGGAAGCTTGTGCATAATGAATTCTGAGTCAGATTTTGCTGGTCATTTGTATTAGTGAGGATTTTGCAAATACGGGGTGTTCCAAGTTTGTGGGTCATTTTTTGTTATCACTGATATCATCCAAAGTAGTTATTTTTGTGTAGCTTGTGCCCCCATCAATATGCCTCAGTACTTCCAGGTGGTCGAATGTCGCAGTGGCTATAGAATAGGGGCGCCTGGATTGGGGCACAACAAGCTACAAAATAACAGCTTTGAACCAAATTTCCTATAACTATAATTATCATAAAAGGCCTTACGAACTTGGAACACCCTGCATACAAAGAATGGTGCAAAGTTTTCCCATTTTATGTTACTTTTTTCACTGAGTAACAAACTAGTTGCTTTTTAAAAGTAACTTCCCCAAGGCTAGATGTAAGTCTGGTAACATTACAGTATTACCACTTGGGCCATTTTTTTTGCAGGAGTGGGCTAGATCAAGAAAATACACAAGTCCTCTATCGATACTTAGTGACAACGCTTCTCCCGTCATTTCTGGAAGCTGAACTGCAAGGTGCTGCAAATAGCACTGCAACATCTCACTCTCCTACATCCCCATTTGCTGTGCCACATTATGGAAAGTAAGGAAGAGAGTTTTGCATTTAGAGAAGTTAGTAACAAATCACCGCATCTTCAGGTTCATCACAGGACCTACGAACTTGCACGATCCAAGTGCCATTGGAAAGATCCCAAAAATTTTTATACATCATAAAGCACAACCTGTGGAGGAGCTGTATCTTGTAGCATACAGAGCTCTTAGTGCAACAGCCTGTCTTTTGTATGACAGTAAGTCATGGCACGTTAGAGCAAGCTGAATTGACCTTAAAACTTTTTTTGTGCCATTAGCACAGCCAACATTTGACATGTACAAGAAGCTGGACAACTTTTTGGGCCCTCAACTGTCAGCAGTAGCATCAGAAATAGCAGAGCAGTGCAACCGAAAGACAACAAATCCATCATCAGAACTCAACTGTCGGTTCATCTACTTCAACCGGATGAACCTGGCCCAGAAGAGCACTGTGCATTTGGACAACAGGAAAGCAGGAAACATCACTATAGCACCAGATATTCTTAAGTTGCTAAGTGATATTAATGCAGATCTTTCTAGGTATGTGAGAGATTTGGATATTTTTACATTGATGCAAAGTAGGGTCTAGAGGCGAATATGTCTCTAATATATTCTACATTTGTTTTTGGTTTAAATTAATGGAAATTGCACCATAATCTTTAAAAAAATTGGTACTTTTGGATACCACTCTCATGTTGGAACTGATTTCATGCCTTCCTTGAACTGTTATCATAGCTGTATGGAAGGGGTCTCTTCATAGTAACAGAGATCTTGGAGCATAAAGGGCTATTTTATCAGGGGGAATATCTGCGAATTTTTGAGCTTGGGGCAGACCAGGGAAGTCCCTTATGTTTTGGCATGGACTATATAATATATAGTCCATGCCAAAACATAAGGTGCCAAAACATAAGTGTGGGATCTGATGGCATATATTATATGCCATCAGATCCCACACTGGTTGGCTTTCTGCTTGTCCCCATTCAGTTCCCCACTCCCTCAATTTCACTCCTGCAACTCCTGCAATTCACACTGAATTCCATTCAATATGGAGTAACCAATCTAGGCACATTCTTTCCAGTGAATAGTTTCCAGATATTGGTAAAGAACTGAGTGTGCTTAATCTACAAGCATTAGAGTCACAATACTTGCAGAAATGATTTTCTCTTGCTTTTGGAGTTTAATGGCATATACACATAATATGGGCACATGACGGTTTCCATTTTAAAAATATCGATTTGGAAGATAATGCAGTGTTTGTCACCTAAGTGCATCCAAATTGCTTAAAAACTTGATCGATGGCAAAAGTTGAACAGTGAATATTTTGGAAAAGATGCGTGTAACACATCATGTAATTTCATAGCCACTTCACCAACAGAATAGTGAACTCAATTTTCATGGTGATATATTCATCTTGATTTGTACTACACTGCAGTACCCACATCCTAACTTCTCAAAAAAAATAGGCATGCCCTAAATATTGCAACCTCTGTGGTTAAGCTATACATGGTAGGGTTTCAAAAGAACATTTCTTCTGTACTGCATTGTACCCACCATTCTGATTGGTGGAGCAGATCCCCCACCCTCTGCTCCACCAATCAGATAGCTTAGGGTGCCTGGTGTGGAGTGGAGGGGGAAAGGTCACCTAATCCCTTTTTTGAGATGTTATGCTGTGGGTAGTGTATATTGTCTTATAATCATGAGAATAATAACTAGCCACTTAAAATTGAATACATTACATTATGGTATCTAGCTGGGGTTGCTTCAAGCTGCTGATTAGAATAGATTTTTTGATTGGCACCTACCAAATTATCTTCCATAGAAAATGGTGAGTGCAGATTTTTTTGGTATTTAATTGGTGTTTCTTCGTACTTTTTGCCTTGGTTTTTTAATATGAAAATATTGCGTTGAACCAGTTGGAAATTATTCATTTCGCCAATGTCTGTTGTTATTCATATGTTTGATTATAGGGATTCCACTACTGGAGAGGTTGTGATGAAAACTATGAGTGACTGCTGGGTAGTGGGAAAGCAGTCAGATGGACGAGAGTTTTATGTTGTTATCAACCAGAAGAATGCCAACCTAATTGAAATTAGTGGTGAGTTATTTTTCTTGCGATTTGGATATCACATAAAATGTCCAAATAAGAACAGGTTGTATGTTTCTGGCCACTGGATTTTGCAAATGTGGAGTGTTGTCATATCAGTGACATAGAAGTTAGAAACAAATGAGGTTGACATTATATACAGGGTGGACCAACTTCAAGTGTCGTTTTATAACGGCGATTAATAGCAGTGATTTTGCGATGACGTAGCAGCGACGTGTAAAATGTCCCACTTCGGCGCCATCGAAAATATTAGCTGCCAATAGCAGCACACATGTAATCAACCCTGCTGCTGGGTTGACCTGGCAAAAATGAGGTGCACACATGACCTGTGATGCGCCTGGGTGAAATGGGTGACGTCCAAGGCACCAGATGGAACATGGACCTGTAATGCAAGGGGGAAGCCTGCAAACGAAACACAGCTAATATTTTCGATGCCGCCGAAGTGGGCCATTTTACACATCTCTGCTACTTCAATCGTAAAGCGCTTCTATTAATAGCCGTTATAAAACGACACTTGAAGTTGGTCCACCCTGTATTTGGTCACTAGAATGTTTCTCCCATTTGCTTTGCAAATATGACAGCAACATTGAGAAATCAGTGTCACTATTTTTTCACTTTCATCTTGATGAGTAACTTCTGCATTGCATATCGCCATTAATCTGACAAAAGGAGGAATTCGACATATTTGCTAAAACCGGATTAACTTATGGCCTCTGCCAGCACCATCAAATGTAGGGTCACATTATGACAAAACAGGGAACATGTGGTACAAGTGGCGTCAGAGTCATAGCGGCAAATTAAAATGCCATCGTATGTATTTGTATAGCGGTTTGCAGGTTTCTTTTGGCTCTCCTGTGAAATTAGGAAAATGTTGAATTTGTCCTCTTGTCAAATTAACGATGATATGCAAGTCTTTCTGCTCAGGTTAGCAAAACAAAACAAAAGAAAAGACCTGCTGCCTTTTGCTATTGATATGGTAGGAACAAAACACATTCAAAATCTGCTTCTTATGCTGTTAGGATAGCTTGTCAGTTTGGATTGTAGCAGAAAAAGCAGTAAGTAGGCCAAATATTGGCAAGTGATTTTAATGGACCATATGAGGAAGGGTTATCGAAGATTTTAAAATTACGGTATACATTTAAAAATTCTTGTAACCTATACCAAAATCTGTGTCTGGTGATGCTCCCTGGTGGGTATGCACTATGTTTAATAAGACTGGAAAAAATTCAAGGAGGGCTGCCGTAAAATGCAGACCAGAATCAACACCTCATCCGCTACTGATTTTCTGGCCCCCACCCCATCAGGAGTGCTTAGGTATCCTGCCAAAACCGCCTGTATGTTATCAATTTGCCATGTGGAAAGGCCATGTCCCCTAAAAGCAATTCCCATATGTTGCTGAGGCTTGGAGAAAGCTCCCCATATCAAAATTGGAATTTCAATATCCAAATAGACCTGTGAGGATGAACCCATATTTATGAGTAGAAAAATTAACCAGTTTTTTTTTTAAATTATTGGGTTAGTGCACCACCTTATTTGGGCATCTGGCAGGGTACCTTTTTTTGCTTAACCCTCTGACTCTCGCCGTCTCCCCGCATGACTCATCAAGCGTCACTGCATGACATAATCGTAGAAAAAAAAAATATCTCACCATCTCGGCATGTTAGCCCCATTCCGCCTATATCATTCGAACTGCATTCAGTGGCTGCTCCCGCCAACTCTACTGTGCCAGTCCCACAGTCTAGGCCGTGCATAGCATAACAGCTATAACTTTTTATGCAACTACTCGTGGGTCGGAAAAAACGTAGCGGTGAAGTATATGGGTTCAACGAACGATTCTATGCCGAATATTGCTTAGAAACCGATCTATTAACCTTTTCACTCCCAGATAGGACCGAACCACGTGGATATTCACTGAAGCATACTCCGAAGATACATACAAGATATTTTACAAATTGTAACAGCTATACTTACCCAATCAGGGAAAACACTATGAATGTGTCTGGAACAATTTTACTCGTCTAGAAGTCCCTAAATTAATTTACAAAAAAAAAGCTATAAGAACTCTACATTGGAGTACTGCCGACCAACTGTTAGGCTTATTTAATTATGAAATATGCTAAAATATACGGAACAACAACCTTGAGAACCATGCCAGATGAATTTGCTGAAATCGTAGTACTTTGCGAGAGATCAATTCATACTTATTTGCGGCTTTCTGGCACTTCGGAAAACTCCCAAGTTGATTTACTTCTTGCGAAGTGTCAAAGAGCTGCAAAGAAGTATGAATTTATTTCTCGTAAAGCACGACGATTTCAGAAAATTCGTCTGGCACGGTTCTCAAGGTTATTGTTCCATGTATTTTAGCGTATTTCATAATTAAATAAGTCTAACAGTTGGTCGGCAGTACTCCAATTTCGAGTTTTTATAGCCTTTTTTTGGGAAATTAATTTAGGGACTTCTACACAAGTAAAATTGTTCCAGACACATTCATTGTGTTTTCCCTGATTGGGTAAGTATAGCTGTTATAATTTGTAAAATATCTTGTCCATATCTTCGGAGTACACGTAATCCCAAATCTACATGGTTCAGGCCTATCTGGTAGCATAGGGGTTAATTCCTAAATTCCAATAATTATTGAGCTAGGCTTCATACAATCTCTATCATTGCGCATTAGGGTGGCTCAAAAAAAATATTTTTGCAAAAGTTGTAGTTCGCTAGTGAAAAAAAGTTGTGTTGGGCGATTCTTTTGAAGGGTAAAAAATCTGAGTCATGTGGGTTGCATATCAATCAAGTTTCAGCCACATTGCGCAATACCATTGGGAGGGAAAAAAATCGAGAATCTTTAAAATGGCCGAAAATGAGGCCTTTTTTGGATATTATTTTTTTTCGGTTAGTGGAAGTGGTCAAAACCCATCGAACATATAATTATATCAAAAGAAATAGAAACACCAGGAGAATGAGCCTATGGAATTAGTTTTTCTCTGAAATGTACAGTGTAACTAAAATTTATTTTTACATTTCATTGGTCACTTGCTCAGACCCATACCCAAGAATTAGGACCCTGACAATTAGTGATGTATTTGAGTTACATCAGTTGTATTTGGTGACATTAGTTGTGACCAACACCAGGTTCAGTATGTTAAGTTTGAGGCCTGGGCCATGCATGGTTCTCCAGAAAATAATAGATATAGAGTGGAATTTTTGTCTCACTGATAGTCACTGCTAACTTATCAGTACCATTGCCAACACTGGTACTGCTACGTTAGCAGTAACTATCAGTGGGACAAAAATTCAACCCACATTTTGCAGATATAGCATTAATGTCACTGTTCTACGAAAGTATTTTGTAGAACAGTGACATTAATGCTATATCTGCAAAACATATTTATTATTTTCTGGAGAACCATGCATGACGCAGGCCTCAAACTTAACATACTGAACCTTGTGTCAGTGACAACTAGTGTCACCAAATTCAACTGATGTAACTCAAATACATCACTAATTGTCGGGGTCCTAATTCTCGGGCATGTGTCTGATCAAGTGACCAATGAAATGTAAAATTAAATTGTAGTTACATTTCGACGCCTAAGAATTATATTGTCGTATGTCCAATGTTTGAGAGAGAAACTAAGTCTATAGGCGCATTCTCCTGGTGTTTTTCTTTCTTTAGATATATAATATGTTCGATGGGTTTTGACCACTTCCACTAACCGAAAAAAAATAATATCCANGAATTTTAAAAAGGCCTCATTTTCGGCCATTTTAAAAGATTCTCGATTTTTTCCCTCCCAATGGTATTGCGCAATGTGGCTGAAACTTGATATGCAGTGTTACGGCATAGGTGTGTACATATGTGATTATTTTCACCAAGATCCGAGATGATCTGAAAAGATTTTGGCTCACTTGATTCGGAAAGACCCCTAGTAAACTGGTCCAAACTTTAAAACGACATATCTCAAAAACTAGAGCGGATGGAGAAAAACGGATGCCGGTTCTGGAATCAGCGCCACAGATATTCCCTCAAATCGGTCTAACCTTCAAGGCACCAAAATAAAATTCAATTTTGTTCCCCTGTGTAATTTTTGGCCCTGTGATTTTGGTCAATATACCGTCAAGGGTACAAGATATCGCAAAAATAAGGACATTTCACCCCATATGGGTCACAACTTTTCATTTTTAGGCAGGGTAAGTGTACTCGCACACCAAAAAGCGAAAACCTGGAAGTTGTGTCACTTACGCCCCTGGCAGAGCTTCAGGATATTAACCCACATGACTCCGATTTTTTACCAGTCAAAAGGATCGCCCAACACAACTTTTTTTCACTAGCGAACTACAACTTTCGAAAAAAAAATACATTTTCGAGCCGCCCTATTGCGCATTAAACATTTTCCAATATGGCCGCTGGAAGATTACTTAGTATCAAAATGTTGGATGAAACACTCCAGCAAGTAATTTTTGTTGTGAGTTCTCACTGTTTTGGTTGTGAATATGCCGAAAACCGCACTCATTTACTGCTTGTATAAGTTGCGCAAAAAATTCGCAGTGATTTACCGTAAAATACGGCGCCTGCGGCCAGAGGGTTATGGTGTACAGTAGCCTACCCTGCATTAATGGCTATGTACAGACATCGCCACCTGGCAGATATAAGCGGCTGTGGCTGCGTCAAAAATACTTAAGACAGTTCAAGAAATCGCGGTGGATTCAAACGCTTGCTACAAAGATGCATCATAGATATCGTATCTGTGGGATTGATTATAAGACCATTGCAATTCCTATCAGTGCACTGAAGTTGTGAACCAGTTATTACACAAACCACGTGTATTGTTATTTCATGTTAATGTGCGGCTGTATGGGGGACTTTTTGGAGTGCATGTAAACATTTCACTTTTTAATTCAGAAGTCATCTACAAGGAAGGGATAGGATCTGCTGTGCTTCACAAGAAATGTAATCCATTGCCAATCATTAGTCTGAGTCATACAGGAGTTTCTTGAGTGACAGTTGTCGCCTTTACCCAATCTTTTGCACCACCCTTGCTTCGTTTTACTGCAGTGTATTAAAAACTAATGAATTTAACAGGGAAATGATAAGAGAAGAGTGATGCTGTTTACGCGCACTCCCAAAAGTCCCCTATACAGGCGCACATTAACAAGAGACAATAATATTACTAATAAGCATTCTCGTGGTCCGTGTAATAACTGGTTCACAATATTGCAGTGTGAGAGGAATAGCAATTTTTTAATAATCCATCCCATAGTTACATACATACATACATTGCATCACGACTTAATTCCCATAAAGGGGTAGCCAGCGGTGACCAGGTTATACCTGACCACTGCATATGATATACCTTATCTATGATCCATCTTTGTAGCAAGCGTTTGAATCCATGCCGATGTCTTGAGCAGTCTCGTGAGCAGTCTTGAACTGTCCATATTTTGGACACAGCTGTCGCCTCCCATTTCCTCCCAAGTGGCGATGTCTGTGCATAGCCATTAATGCAGGGTAGTGTACAAGCATGGTTCTTTTCCATAATGCCTGGGTATTGCGAGCAAGGGAGAGTTTGCTGGGAGGGGGATGTGCAGATGATGCAATCCCATTTTGTGTAGTCCCCTGGGTGGTTACTGTAGCTGAAATCCACACGACGTGAAGCCAGAGACAATGAAACTCCACACGAGATGAGAAAGGGAAAGCCCAGGCATGGGATCAAACCAGGGACCTTTCTATCCGTGGGCACAGGCGTTACCACTGCGCTAATCTGCCTCCCCATTTTAAACTATTTAACCAGTAGTCACATAAGAAACTGGCATATTATCATTTCACAAATGTGAACTTACATTGCAGAAGAAGTACGAAAAATGTGTGCAGCACATCTTAGTAACATATTCTTTCACGAATGAGATGGTGTCTTCTTGGGATGTAAATGTGAATGCAACTAGAACATGTAAGTATTATAACAATGGCTATAGTAGTGGGTGCTTGAAAATTGCGATGTGTCATTTTGTATTCTTTACTGCATTCAATTTTTTCTGCAGAATGTCTGTAGAAATTTCAAGAGTACACAAGCAGATGTGTGTTTATCAGAAGACATGAGCAGAATCATCCTTTGGAATAGATGTTATAATGTCATAGATTAATTACAATCACTACTGCATTCCTGTTGATGAACTATCACTGACTTAATTTATCCATATAATTTTATGATTTTTTAAACTTTTGCGTTGTAAAATTATTTATTCACTGAATTATGCCATAGGGGCTGTATGGGATCAGTGTAAATATGGTATTTATTTTCCAACCTCATGTGGGTGTCACCCTTGGGCTCATGATAAAAATGTCTTCATCCCAATGCCTCCCAGATACAATACTCGTATTCAAACATGTTGGAGCAGGCAATCACTACAACTGAACTACCTGGGTATCAGGATGAAAACATGAGTTCCCCACTTTCATCTCAAATGTGATGAAACACCTCCAGAGATTGAAGAAGTCAATACAACTGGGAAGGAAATCTTCGTCTAATTCAACTCTTATAACAATGTGAATTTAAACAGTTGGTTCAAAGATGGAGCCCAGGAATGGACTTTTGTGGGGATTATGTATAGAAATATAAATATTTCATTGCCATATGTCTTGCTTTTTTTCCTTCAGACTATGATGAACTTTTATTACATCCCTTGTAAATTGAAGGGCTCCATGGAAGAAGGGGGTAACTAGATGGGAATTCCCATCTAGTTACCCCCTTCTTCCATGTTCCATGGAGCCCTTCAATTGTGGTACGTACAGGACAGAACACTATCTTCCATCAGCAATGCATTCAGGCTACAGCAACATTAGTTGCTGTTGGTTTGTAGGGGTCAGTCATCCTGGCAAGTAAGCTAAATCCAAAAGGAAATGCACACCTTTTGCACTACACTGAATGGTTACCTTAGTAATGTACAGTATAACTGTAAATGTCATATATCATATGTAGGTAGTCATACAGTCTGGCATCCAACTTGAAGAATATGAAACATTTGAAGGCACTATATCAAACACAAATGCATAATTATCATTGCGGTTTCTGCCCCCAAGAATTGGAGTTTGCACAGAGGTAGGATGATTTCACTTATGAAACAGAGGTAAGTATTAATTAAGAATTTTCTGTGTAAGTAGAAAGCGTAATTACTGGGAAAGGCTGCATTTACTTGCCCAAATTCAAAATAATTCTGCCACTTTGAAATCGTGGCCGCTCGATTTACGGAGAGGCGTCTCACGCTCATAAAACAACACCCAGGGTACCGGAAAGGTGCCCGCCAAAAAGGGTGGGTCCTGGCCCACGATTAAACTGAATATGGAACCTCTATAATAATTACTGTATTTTATACAAGGTATTTAAAGTATGTCACACAAGGTGCAGAATTATTCGACCATAGTGCTTGGTGTGTCGTTTTATGAGAGTGAGGCGCGCCTCCGTAAATCAAGCAGCCACGATTTCAAAGTGGCTGAATTATTCTGAATTTGGGCAAGTAACATCACTAGTTTTTACACGAATCAATGTTTACAAGCTTGTTATAACAGGTGCTATGACCCAGATCTTCGGAAAATTATGCTTGCATTTGTAGCGAAGAAAATTTCATGGATGGCCCTTACGAACTTGGCACATAGTTAGGTACAGTATATTATTAGAAAGCCCATTAAATTAGCTTTCCAGCAATGTAACTCTCTGCCACACTTGCAGGCAACAGGAGGGAGTGGAAATTACTGTCTGTGAGGTTTTTTTTTCCAGGGCTTTAATTAGACCAATTATTACAGAGAGCTTTTTAACAATTTTGGAACAAAATGTGTATATGTGAATATTGAAATCATTTTCTTGTCTCTCTGAGGAGGAAGGTTTGAACTCTCGAACAATAACTTAATTGAGTAAGTATAACAAAATGTATGTTTGTTGAGATGGCCTTATTTGATTCTGATATCTTAAGGGCGAAACACCTTTAACTACGTAGGTGGAGCCTGAGAGGCTCCAACGGTATATTTAAATTTCTGCTTATCAACTAAATTGTTATATTGGACTTTCCACATACAGAAAGTGCAGTTCAGATCATTAGGCTTCCGAAAACGTAAAAATCACACGCTGAGTCAGCATATTCCGACAGGGAAAAATTTTTAATTAAAAGGTTACATCATGTTTGATCCGCTCAGGCTTCACCTGCATAGGTAGAGCCTGAGCGGTTCCAGGAGGAACCTGTTCCTCGTTACGAATTTTTTAAAACCAAACAATAGGGACTTTAAAAAAAAATATTTCCTTTTCATGCTTAGGAAGGTTTTTCACGGAAGGACAGGGGAAAATAAAATTCATTGAAAAAGTTACATGCGTTTAAATAGTGCTTGGAGCCTCTCAGGCTCCACCTACGTAGTTAAGGGTTAAATATCTGGTCACACAGTGACTCCTTTTTTATATGCACCAGATGAAAAGGAGAAAACTGGAGAACACCAAGAAGACACCCATGAGAAAATCCCCCCACAAGAGAAAAGCCTCTGTACAATACTGTACTGTCCGATTAATGGAACGCTGAAACTCAGATGTGGATGGTTGTGATGATAGCACCACCATGTCACTTGCCAGTTCCCATATACAGGGTGTTTCAGAAAGACACCGACAAACTTTTATGGTGACCCCAAATGCTAGCCAAAGGATCACTTTATGTAGAGGTGCCATTTGGTATCCCCAACCTTGTTACCGAGTGGGCATTTTATACTGATTAGTATAGCATAATAATTATGGTATAGGTTTGCATCCATCCACATAAAAAAGTCTGACCTCTGGACAGCATGCAAGCATACAACCTTATACACAAGGGCATTCATTTAACCTCTCCTTGATAATGGCCCACTTTCTGTGTGTGCATCAAATGCATTGGGTGTATGTTGGGTGCATTTGATAGTCAGCTCCTGACCATATTTTACTTGGAGTTATAGTGGTATACCAGTTGCCTTCAGTCTTGCTATGGATACTACCAAGTGTGGACTGGGATAGTAGTGTAATGTACATAGCATCCATGTTGTCCCGTACCTGCTACCACTTTGCATGATGTCTCATGGTGTTTCTGGAGCACATGTCACCAGCGCAGGCCTACCGAAGTTTATGGTAAGTCGGTGTAGAGCTAGTACACATGGCTGAAGGCATCATTTCAAATGGTTATTGTAATGGATACTTATACTGTGATAGCAATTACAGGTGCATTTTGTGTGCAAATAATGTTACCATGCAGTTTTTAAGTACGGTAGACTACAGTACTCTTAGGATCTCCCACTTGCACAATCTGACCTCAAATGACAGCGTAGGTTTGAATGATCCTGGTGTATGTTTAGATGCAAACTTTCTAGGATATGCTGCATGGTGAAAAGCCTGTTACTTCAGTATCTTTGCTTTGGTGCAAAAACCGGATAAGTCCACATTTGGCATCTTCTGCATCTTTTGGTAAAAAATCAGGCTGTGACGCCATCCACTGAGGAAGTACAGTCCTTCCCGAAAGTTTAGGACCACCCCACATCCAGAGGTTTTTAATTTCTCAAGCTTAAACTTACAGCTAGGAATTAAGTGTAAGGCACGGTTGAAAGCGTGTTCAAAAACGCTATAAAACAAAAAAGGGACGGTCATTCTAGGTTTGACGGAAACTGAGATTTTAATTGTTTTGTCTTCAAAATATCTGCAAAACTTACATTTTAAATTATACATATTTATTAATTAAGGTGACCATCAAGAATGACACGTGAGGTTTTTTTTCTCGTGACAGGAAATAAACGCAGAACATTGAAAAAAAAAATTCATACAACTTTTTAAAAATCTTTAACCTCCTGAGACCTGATGTCCAATATATTGGACATCAGGTCTCAGGAGGGTATACTCGAATAAGAATTTTTTCATTTCCGTCATTTTCCTCCCACAATCACCCAACAATTCACGTATTGTCAACAGCGCATAGCTTGAGAACCGAGGCTCCTACAGAGATTCGGTTTGGACCGGCCGCTTTGACAAAGTTTGTCAAAGCGGCCGGTCCAAACCATATCTCTACATGTTCGTGACAAAAAAAATAAAAAAATACAGTGACATCATACGTTTAGCGAAGAAGTCATGCCTGAATGTGACTTGCATTGATGTAAGTCATTACGTGCGACAGCAGTATACGGCTGAACAGAATGATGAGGTGTCTGATGAAGAATATGATGTGGTGATTTTGTAACACTAAATATGCGTATAATTCAGAAAAAAAAAGTTTGTTGATGTTCATAACAAAACACAAATATTATATTTGGACGTGTCTGGTTCTCTCATTGGATGAAAAATCAAGACATGTCCACATTATATTATACTGTATAATGTGCAATATGCATAGTATCATCAGTGAATGAAGTATTGTCCCGCCATGCGGGTTACAGTCTGGCCAGGATAACTTTGACCTCGCTCGTTTACCTTGGCTACTCTTTTCTAGCTGCGTTTACATCGGCTACTCGTTTCTGGCGGAGTCACGTGGTGGTTGAAGAGGGAGGGGGGATAGAGGGGGCATGAGAGGGGGGGACAACACGAGGTCGAGGTGCAGATAAGAGCCGATTCTGGAAATATTGAAGGGATATAAGTGGCGTGGCATTGAAGGGCGTGCACCGTACACGCGCGTTTGAATCAAGTGTCTCTCGGCCCGGATGACATATTATACAGCTCCCTTTATTTCGCCATATGGAAGAAGTCATGGACATTTTGTCATACCTATTGTCCTTTGCAATGCAATGCAGGGGCAATGCTGTCGCAATAATTGAGGGCCATTCACAGCCATTGCTCATTGCAAACGGGAGGTGGGGGAGGGGGGAGCGGGGGGTAAAAGTTGATGACATTTTTTTCCCGCGCTTTGGAAACTGTTAAGCGCGGAGACGTGGCCATTACAATTATTACGTGTAATCCACTAAGCTTACCCACAACGGACCTTTTCCAACTCCATATACACTCCAGAAGGCAGGGGCACCGGGTCAGGTGTATTCCTCACATGCATAGCACTTTGAAGGGCGTGATGAGCAACATATGTTCGAATTACGCTGCCTATATTTAGTCATGCTCCATGCATTATTAAATGCATTTAAAAGGCGCGTGGGTGGGTGGGGGGCCTAGTCGATTGAGCCACAAGAAGCACCCAAGCAAGGTCGAATTCCGATGAAAAGCATGGAGGCAGGCTGGTGTTACGCATCAGAGTGGTTAGAATGCTGCCCTTGCCTATGTCGCTCGGAAGCCCCTGGTTTCAGACCGGCCATTAGTCGCAGGATTCCAGAGAAATCAGTTTGTTTTGGTGTGTTTCATTTCTTCTCTTGTCTAATAATCCCCCCTGACGATCTTTACTGATCAGTAACAAACATCCGTCCGACATATTGGTTCCTTCTTCCTGCCTCATCCTCACCATGAACTCATGAAGGACATGCAAGAAAAAAAAAAGCAATTGCCAAATGCATCACTATATGATGCACTTGCTGAATGCCGACTGACAGATCTAGCCTGCCCGTCACTGATCACTATACTACAGGTCATGAACCCTTTCTCACGTGAATCGTCTACTACCATGTATGGCGTCATAGCAAGCCGGAGAAATTACGAGAACACTTCTGGGACAATGTTGGCGCAGTTGAGACCGAACTATCTGCCATGCACGACAGATACGCTTCATAGTGCAACCAACACGTGCATGCAGGTCTGCGGAGACACTGCATGCTCAAGAGGTGAAATCTGCAGCACTGGGTCGTGCAATGAAACGCCTTGTTTAGCTTCTATAAGAAACAGAGTTGAGGAAAACTTTGTTTGCTATCAGTCAATAAATTTTACTTCCGCACAGCAATAATGCAAATAATGCAGTTAGGAAATTCATGAAACATATCATGGTTCATCATCCACTATTGTGTTCTTTCCATGGAATTGGCCAGTTTGGGGGAAGAAAAGAGCTTTCGAAAAACTGGAATGGAGCACAAAAATTGGACAGGAACGATGACAATACACGAATGATGCATGGAAAGTGGGACAGGTAATTGGAGATCCACCACAAATCCACTTCCCGTCGGGTATAAGTCATGGTGAAAGACTACTTATGTCTGATCCAAGTCCTCATAGTTGTTTCGTCCAGAAATCCGACAGCATTGTCCAACGCTGTGACAGCTACACCCTGGGAAACTCTCGAGCTCAGGGAGGTTTCGTTGTTGCAGCTGGTCGGTTGCATGGGGCACTGTTGCAGTCCCCACTGATCCGTCACTGATCACTATACTATACAGGTCATGAACCCTTTCTCACGTGAATCGTCTACTACCATGTATGGTTGTTACGATATAAGTCTTGTCTATATTAGGTATGATGCAGAACACATCGTCGGGACGAGTACCAGTGGCCACGTGACCGCTGGCTTTTGGGGGTGCATATGGGCAGGAGGGGCAATCGCACTCGCCGAGCATTCCCCTAGGTAAGGATGCAAAACTGCCCAGTTTGTCCGACACTGTCCCAGTTTTGACGCCCAAAGTCGCTCTCGGACCAACCCTCCCACGATCCATTTTTAAATATTGGCCCCTGTGTTTGACTAGAAATAACTCTCAGGTAAATGATGCGAAAAAATTAAGTTAAATATCCTTCGAAAGCTTGTTTAAATTGTCAAGCCCCATGCTTACCTCATGGGTGCCTTGGCCCGGCTCCAGCTCTGGTCGAGGGTTCGTAAAGAACACATACACGGTGTTTGGTAGGTTTCAGCTTTTATTCCGCCCTCCTTCCTCCATCTCACTCCAATACAGACTCTGTCCTCTCCCTTCTCCTGTTGCCGCCCTTACCGCCGGCAAGGGTAGCCAACCCCTACCGCCAGCAAGGGTAGCCAACTAACACTCATACTGCCAAGTTGCCTAGCCTGGCAAAATCTACTTAAAAATTGTCATTTTTGTAATCATGGATAATTTAATTGCACACCTCTGTTATCTCGGTTGTGTATCATCCGAATTACTTCGTGAATGTATCGACGGCAAGCCAGAAATGTGCGTGATGAAATTACATCCTGCTCTATTACACTACAAATTTAAAAGCATTGGTTGATTACGTTTAATAGGCAAGTACCCAGCCCGCTTTCTGGCGGGAGTAGACGGCGATACTTTTCAATACTTTTAAAAGTTTTAGTGTAATGGAGCAAGGTGTCATTTATCACGCACGTATCAGGCTTACCGTCGATACATTCACGAAGTAATGCGGATGATAAATAGCCGAGATAACAGAGGTGTGCAATTAACTGAATTATGACTACACAAATGGCGATATACTATGAGTTTCAAATAAATTATATAATTAGATAGCCAAAGATTCGAAATTTCCATGGTTCACAGGGGCTTTTTTGGCCTCCAGGAAGTGTCAGAATAAAAATCATTTTTCGGCGTAACGTCGGCAACTAGTCAAGAAATCACACCTTTCCGCCTTCTTCTTGCAATAAAAATTTACACAGTATGATCGGAAAACAACTCGCATATCTGTGACGTACATTTAAACAAGCTTTCTAACGATGTATAACTTTATGTTTTCTGATCATTTACCTGACAGTTATTTCGAGTCAAACACAGGGGCCAGTATTTTTTTAAAATGGATAGTATAGGAACCCATTCAGTCCAGGTTTTCTTACAAGTGTGCTGTCAAAGGATACATGTAACATTCCCTCCCCAAACGCTCATGCTACTTTTCACACAGAAGTCACTTCAATCACAATGAGCTCAAAGACGGAAGGGCTTGGGTGATCCTAAACCCGATGTCCGTGATAGAATTTCCTGTGCTGAGATCCTTCTTCATAAAGAGTAACAGTATATTAGCAGATATTTTTGTAGTCATGGAACATAGCTCCTAATGTGAAGGGGCAGGGACAGTATCCAGGTGGCACATTTGCCATTCAGGACATTATTCCACAGTGCACCATTTGTTGTCAAGTTTCGAGGTCATGGGGACCAGTGCCCCCTTTAATTCCAGCTGGAACCTCCTGAAATAGTCAACGGACTACTGTCCCTTCAACCGAATATTCTCATTCACGCAGGAAAACAATATGACTGATAATACAACTGTTTCTTATTGAGCAGCTTGCCGGGTTGGACGTTACTAATTAATGTTTCTTGCGCTACCACCAGGATGAACGCGGATGAATACTGCGACATCCTGGAGGAGGTGCTGGTGCCACACACCAGCGCAGCGCCCTGTTCGGCGAGGGTGCTCCTTTTGTCTTTATGCATGACAATGCCAGCATCCACACCGCCCGGACCACGAAGGATTGGTTTGAGGACCACCCGCATATAACTCTGCTGCCCTACTGGCCGCCATGCTCCCCTGACCTCAACCCTATCGAGGACGTCTGGGCCTCAATGGTGCGCGAGTGGGATGTGAGACACGAGCGCACCCCTGATGCTCTCCGGGCCCATGTCCTCGATGTGTGGGGGAGCATGGAGCGCCGGCCAGGGTTTATGCGGGGACTTGTGGAGTCCCTCCCGGACCGGTTCCAGGCGGTGATCAATGCACAGGGTGGCCACACCAAGTATTAGGTGTGTGATGATTTATTTTTTTCGTTATGTTTTGCGAGCTTTGAGTTGCCAAACAAAACAGGTCTAAATTACTGACTCCCGTTCTGCCGCCCGCAGTGCAGCTTGCTGTTTTCGTCCGACCACGGCTCACTCCGGTGGGCTATAGGATGACCGACGTTCTCGAACTGCAGCCGCATCGCCTTCTGCTGTTGACTGATGACCATGGTCGCTGGATAGTTGGTGCCACCTCTCGGTTGACCGACTTCGCAGCTCTCTATGTTGTGCCATTACACTGGACAAAATTAGGGCCGAGCTGGGACGACCCTACTTCGGCCTGGTTTCCGTGCCTAGAAACGGGCAATCCACCGACGACGCACCGTCTTCTCTCATGACGCCGTCGCAGCAATCTCAGGCCGGTGCCACCTGCCTAGGGAAGAGCGGTTATGTAGCCCCTCAGCTCAGAACTTTATTTGCATTATTGCTGCCGGTGCGAAATAAGATTTATTGACTGATAGCAAACAAAGTTTGCCTCAACTCTGTTTCTTATAGAAGCTAAACAAGGCGTTTCATTGCATGACCCAGTGCTGCAGATTCTACTAGCAATTTTAGTCTTATTTACTTCAAAAAAAAATGCTAGTGATGGACTTTTGCTATTGCCTTGCGCAGTCCACCACAGTTCTCACTCGGGCTTCATATGGTAGGGTACTCAGTTATGGGAATGGGTGATAGCAAGGTGATAGGAAGTGTGTGAGATTCAAATAAGCCTACTGCAGTGTGTGGGAGCTGTCTTTTAAAGACAGATGGACATCATTAATTTTATGGATGTCTATGTAAACCAAAGAGCTCTGCTATAATATACTGTATAAATAGTATAATATACTTAGAGAGAGCACTCGGGGTGAAACGTAAGGCAGGCAACAATCCAGGCAACAATACATGACCCAAGTAAATATGGCGGACGCCTGACATTTGGACTAAGTGACGTCGTCCCAGTTGTCATTATTGGTTGTTGTCCCAGTTGCTGGGCAACTGTTAGAACAACAATATGAGTATATGACTCAAGTAAAAATGGCGGCTGCCTCAGCCTGGCTAATGGGGAAAGGATAGGGAGTACTTCCTCTAGGTAGGCCCTATATTATAGTAGAACTCTTTGATGTAAACAGGGCTTACACGTTACCCAGTAACCGTTGGATTAAACCGTGGCTGACCAACTGAGGTGCACCGGTCTTTATAGGTGTACCGTGCATATCATTTCCATAAGTATTGCCTAGTCCCTTGCTGTCAACAATGCACAGGGGTAGCCCTGATGAATGTTCATACAACTGGCCCTATAACAATGTCGCAACACTAATGACACATGCAACAAAATGTGACTTTTTTTGTCCATGGAAATTAATTGTCATATTCGTGTTCCTTAGGTCACAAGTAACTCATAATGGGCATTCATTTTGTCATTGATTTGTTTTTGACCTCGGGGCAGGGAAAAAACCAAAATCCTCAAATATAACAGTTTTTTCCCAATCAAGCGGGCCTAAATGTTCCTAAACCATCTCGGATTTTTCTTAAAATAATCACAGCTGTATACACCTATGCCGTGACAATGCATGTCAAGTTTAAGCCAAATTGCGAAATACCATGTGGAGGGGCAATTCCACGTGAACGTGACCACCTTTTGCACGAAAAAATTTGCCCGTCGATGAGTGTGAGATATGTTTTAGTCCAGGTCAAGTTATGACCTTTCCCACAAGGATTTGGTCCGCCGATGCGTGGTTGCCTATCTACAGGCTCTAATTGCACTTGGATCACAGTTAGAGGCGCCCCCCTATTACATTTACATGACAACGTAAATGCATGATGTAATACATGTTTCATGTGTGAAATTGTCTCCTCTTTCCGACAGAAATAGTCACTTTCCGATAGCTGTGCAAATTCATGTCAAAAAGCGACATTTTTGCAAACAAATGACATTTTCAAAATGAGAGTCAAAGTCAAATGTCATCACATTGTTATCAAAATACACCTCACAGTGTCCTCTATCAGTGATACAAACGGAATTTTGGAATACGAAATGGTTACGGAGCTATGCGCTAGTGACCACGCCCCCAGAATGAAAAGGAGCGGCCTTAGGTCCGTCTTCATGTCTCAGGTAGTGTACGCTTGTCCTTTGTGTTTAATTCACTTAATAATATAGTTAATGTAGTTATAGTTTTAGTAGTATATCTTGAAATGTAGTTCCAAATAAATTTGGTCCTCCACTGGACAATTCCACGTGAACGTGATCACCTTTTGCACGAAAGATTTTGACCGTCGATAAGTGTCAAAGTGTGAGGAGATATGTTTAGGTCCATGTTAGAACCTTTCGCATAAGGATTTGGTCCGCTGATGCGTGGCTGCCTCTCTACAGGCGCAAATTGTACTTTGATCACATTTACACGACAATGTAAATACTTGATGTGATACAAGTTTCATGTGTGAAATTGTCTCCTCTTTTCGACAAAAATGCTAACCTCCTGACAGATGTGCATAATTATTCAAGCCAAAAAGCTAGAATCCTCTATCAGCCATATACAAACGGAATTTTGGCATACGCAAGGGTTACGGAGCTATAATATAATCACTGATGTGGAGGGGTGCAGGCTTGGGTGCAGGAGTGCATCCGGTGAAAGAAAGGGCCCGTATGGAGCAGCAAGGAATTCCGTACAGGTCTCAACAGTGAACATTCATTTGGACTGTGACTAGGAACCAGTGCCGGATCTAGGAAATTTCGGAGGGGGGGCAGAAACTTTTCCTGCCGCCCCCCACCCCCAACCCCCGCGGTTTGAAAGTTTGGTTTCATTTTTCTGACATGGATCTTCTGCACTTCAGGCAGTGGCGCATGCAAAATGTTCTTTTGGAGGGAGCTGGCAGGCGAGGAAGCCCGCCGCAGGCGAAAAATTTTGTGCGTTCAAGGTCACACAAGCTGAGGGTGCTAAATTTCTTTCTGCCAGAAAGA
>JYFJ02003820.1:0-37194 GCA_000934665.2 Catajapyx aquilonaris
AATGAAGGGGAGGGTCCATATTGTCATTCAGCAAAGCGGCATGCTTTAATACCAAAATGCAAGGTGGGGTCGATTTTTGTGGCTTAACATCCGGACTAGGAAAGAGCCTCACAGGGCTTTTAGCGCCACGAATAATTTTGTGAATTTCACTATAAGTAGTTTAATGATGCCTACTTACAGTATTAAGGTAGCTTCTCTTACAATCCACTCAATTTTTTGCATATTCATAAGTGTAATTGACTGCGGGGGTTGAAGGGGTTCCATTCATAGTGAGCCACAAGTAATTGCAAAAAAAAATCGACCTTCATGCAGCATTGCTGGAAACATTAAAATAAAAGTTGCAAAAAGTTTATGACGTGGAAGATTTTAGTGGATAAATATTAGATAATATCAAAATTTCTGACATATTTTTCAGATAACAGCTAAGTACCGTAGATCAAAAATTATATTTTCCTAATCATGTGACATTAGTAGGAGAAACCAATTATAATGATAATTATTGTTGTCTGTTTAATTCATTGCCTTTCTTTACTTTCAAGTTTGCTTTAAAAAATATTTTGTATGGGACCCCAACATTATTTAATCAACACAGTTCAGATCACCATGTCACAATAAATAGCAAAAAAAACGTATCATTTTCTCATGCCTTTATTATGGTAGTTGACTACAAAGTAGCACAAATACTTTGACCCATAATTATGGAGAGGTTTCAACATAACGTAGTTCAGATAATAATATCGCACACACTTGCATGGTATACAGTACATATCAATTGATATTTCACATCTTTTGTATAGTAATAATAATTGAAGAAAATGTTACATAAGTATGTATCTTACCCGAAGTTAGTCATTGCCTTAAACATTTTCTTGCCCGCGCTCATCAAATCATCATTCTTTTTTCCCTTCTTGGAATCTTTACTTTCATCACTAATTGAAATGCTGATGCTGAAGGATTCTGATGAGTCACTGGACTTATGTTTCTTTGAGCCTTTCTTGCCCGAGCCAGATTTGTCATCTGAAGACTTGTCCTGACCTCCAGGAAACAAATTATTCTTACCACCTTCCTTTGAAATGCTCATTGAGAAACTCTCATCACTACTTGGAAATCCAGCAGTAAAATCATCTTTCTTTGGAAACTTGGCTGTAAAATCATCTTTCTTTGGAAAGCTGGCTGAAAAACTATCATCTGACATGCTCATTGACATGCTACCATCATCCTTTCCATTTCCGGACATTTCCTTACTGAACGAAATACTTAGTGACTCTGACTCTTTGGACTTGCTGGAATCATCATGTTTGGGGAAGTGATCCTTAACAAAGTCGTGCATCGTGTCCGAAATGTTGTGCGTTACTTGATTAAATTTGCTGGCAGCGTCCTTTGCTTCTTCCGAGCTGAAGCTGGGCTTGCTGATGTCCATGCTGATTGATTCAGAAGAAGAGGATGAGCTGCTTGCATGATTCTGCGATGCTGAAGAGTCGCCTTTTGACTCGGAAGAAGATGACGGCCTTTCAGTTGTCGGCTGGACCCTGAACCCTGTAATGATAAAAGGTGGCTCATTTTATCACAGGCAGAGAAGACAGGTTGGATCGAAAAACAACAACAAAATAAGGCTTACCCATGTTGCCATGAGCCAATCCTGCGATGAAGAGTCCGGCCAAGATGAACGAGAGAGGAGCCATGTTCTGCTTGGTTTGGTAGGGATCTACTCGTCTGATCTGATTCCAAGTGTGAGTCTATCCAATGGAGGACCCTTCCTTATATCTCCAAAATTGGGGACGTCACAGGGTGCTGAACACTTGCGAGGAGAAACATTGGGTGATATATAGTAGCAGAATGTGTCTGGCTGTGTTGACGAATGGCTGTTGGGCTAGGTGGGAACAATGGCTGGGTTGACTCCAGATGAAATTATGGGCGGAATTGATGTGACTCTGCGGTCATGGGCAGTCGCATGTCATCCTGGATGGGTTTATTTTGTCAAGGGCACATTTTGCGCCATACTACTCCAACAGATGGGATTGACGAGCGGATTTTGAAGCACATTGATGCGAAGGATGGTACCAAGTAAGTATGTATGCCTTGTTAGCTTTGGCGTTTGCATAGTGATTACTATATATAGTGCAGTGTTTTTCGATACCGGTATTTTGACTGCAGACTATCTAGCGAAGGTTTCAAGTTCTACAAGCCAATTTTGGTCACTCACAGTCATACTGTAATTATCCAGAGAGAGACACAGTAATGAACGAGATCCGATTCACTGGTTTTTGATCATCTGATTTAGTGTCAACGAGGATTTTGACACCTCAAAACAAACGGGCGCAAGAGTATTAATTGAATTTCGAATTTTTTACACGATGATTGACCATTTTAGTGCCTGATTGCAACCAAATTATTGATCTGATGGTCCGGAACTGGTTCGGTTACAGCCCCTTTTTTTGGTAAACGGAGCCAGAGTAGCCTATTGCTATTTGCATGGTTGTGATGGGGTGCCAAGTGGTCTTTGTGGTGGAGGAGGGCATGCTGTTTGTCATCAATTGTCATTATTGTTGTGGTGACCTCGAAGCAGCCTTTCTTCTTCAGCTGACCTTGCAGGGGTTTCGGGTCTTCTTTGTCTCCTTCACATATAGAGAAGCGAAAAAATGAATGGATCAGTCTCCAGACAGCCGTTCAGCCATATCTCTGTCCTTGTTGTTATCGCAGTGTACCTTCAATTACATGCTGTTGTGACACTAAGCTTCTTATTATAACTCAAGCTGTTATTTACAGTTGGCCTCATACTGCGAATGACAGCTTGAATTTGATGCCCCCTTTAGCAACGGAGTTTGTGCGTTGAAATACAATTGATTTAATTCCCCTCTCTGCATACCGCATATGAGGTGCAACATGAGGTATCTCCTGAGAGGTGGCTCAGTGACAGAACTTTTAGATACCCACAGGTGAAATAGGCAGGAAGAATAATTCGACTTAGAACTGACTGGTGAGAGATTCTTCAGTCTCCTTTTGAATTTGCTTAACTGGTTCGCGATTATTATTTACTTCTTGCCTTTGCTCGAGGTTGAAATGATCAGATATATCAGACCAAATTAAACTTTGCACCTACAGTAGATTTTGGCTCTCCTCGAATATTATTCTCTTGCAGCAGGGACTATCACTCGGACTATCATTGCGATGGTTTCTCATGATTATCATTCTATTATGTCATGTTTATAGGTGTTGTGGAAATGATCTGTATGAAACCACATCTCATCTTAGCAATACCAAGTTGCAAAACTTTTACTTGTGCACATTAAACATTAAACCGATTAAACTTAAATTAAGAAGCGACGCCTAATAAAATGTTGCAAATCTCCTCATAATAATCAGACAATTTGTGCTCATAATAATACAAATAGGATCACTTCATATTAATCCTTATCTTATTTGCCGTGATTCATTGGGCAAAATCAGTGCAAAAATCTACCTCAGAAATACTGCCATACTCTCGTCAGGTGGAGCTGTCGTCTCACACTTGGAACAAAATGAAACGCAAACAGAGAAGGATAATATATTATGTGCCCTTGACAAATAAATCAAGCCACCAGGAGGGCAAACACCTGCCCATGACCACAGACTACCATCAATAATTCTGCCCATAATTTCATCCGGAATCAACCAGGCATTCAGACCAAATGGATCAAATGGCATGAAACATTTCGGACAAGATGAACAACGCTGTCAAAAATCACTCCTCCAAACATGATGATTCCAGCCAATCTAAAAGGACAGACTCGAGCAGCCCATTCGACCAAAAATTCTCCACCAGTTTTTCAGTTTCAAGCGAAGGTAAATATTATTCCAATCTGGGATGTGCAAACTGCATTCTGAACTTTGACATATTGTTTTCTACAGAGCTCTCAGGATCATCTGAAAAGAAATCGGGCTCTGGCAAAGGTCACTCAGCCATAAGGAAGTCCAAAGTGTCAGACTCCTGCTTTTCAGACAGATCAGAAGAAAACAGCGGTGAGAAGGCAGGCCCTATATATTGCTGAGATTGAAAATACGTAGTACACACGGTGTTTACTACGTACAGTATTTTCAATTTTTTGATCATAGCTCATGTTCGGAAGTTTCATGTTCTGCAAGTCACTTTTGGTCACTCACATCCATAAGGACACACATACACACACAGTAAGGAAGGAGATTCGACTCACAGGTTTTTGGCCCTTTGATTTCAGGTAAACAATGATGGATTTTGCTGCCTCAAAACTTAACGAACAAGAGCAATAATTGCATTAATTTTTGACAGGTGATTGACTATTTTAGTGCCTGATTGCAACAAAATAGTTGATTTGACCAGAACTGATTTGGTTACTTCATCATTTTTTTTGTGTTTTTTTTTTGTTTTTTTGTTTTTTGTTTTTTGTTTTTTTGGTAAAGGGAGCTGATTTGAATGGTTGTGCTGTGAATCCAGCGGTCATTCTTAGTGGAGGAGGTTGGCATGCTGTTGGTCACTAGTGGTCATCATTGTTGTGGTGGCCTCGAAACAGCCTTTCTTCTTCAGCTCAGGAGGCAAAAGTTTTGGTTCTTCTTTCACATACAGAGAAGGAAAAAAATTGAATGTATCATTCAGACATGTAAGGTGTCTGTTCCTTTAATCGTTACACTGTACCATTCAATTAGGTACTGTTATTTTGACACTTTTCTGCTCATTTATCATCCTATTTATTAAAGGGCACGAAGCTCAAGCTGTGATTTTGATTATGAGGCCTCGCACCAGGGAGCATATACTACATGTATAGTATATGCTCCCTGCTCGCACTAACTAGGAAATTTGTTGACTCTTTGGTTACATAAATCCAATGTGCCCCCATGCAACACAACTCCCTGTAACATCTGATGAGTTTGTACTAACTGAGGTTTCGTAAAGTTAGCCCAGCTTTAACTCGCGTTCATGCAACTGGCCATAGAACCTTACATTGATGATGACAATAATATTAGTACTGATAAATCCTAGAAAAGAACAGCAATCCTGCAAAATCTTATGACTCTTCACATGTTAGTCAGTATAGGCTCCCTGTGTTCTGTTCATTTCATGCAAAATGGGAATTTTAAAGTTATTTAAACAACTCTTGTCTTCTAGCTAATTCATTCCCTTCATCCCCGTAACCCGTGAGCATCTGACTTATTACTTACTACATGGGTTACAGCCTCCCTAAATAAATCACCTCGCATCTCTTGACATAATGTACCTTCTCGAAAGGTGTCCTCCCACCCTTGTCTCTGGCCTCCTTGTCCGCTCCCTTGGAGAGAAGGAAGCGAACCAGTTCATGATGGTTGTACCATGCCGCATAGTGGAGTGGGGTCCAGTCATCCTTTCCCTTGTCCTCCAGCCCTGACCCTTCCTCCAGGAGTAACTCCACAACAGGGGCGTGGCCTCTATAAGAAGTAGAGTGGATGGGCTGGTTACCATCCAGGTCCTTTGCCCCCACCTGAGCCCCTCCCATGATCAGGATCTTGGAGGTGGACAGGTGTCCTTCCCATGCTGCCAGGTGGAGGGCTGTTCTGCCATAATAGATTCTCTGGTCGACAGGCCACCCTTCACCCAGTAGGTAAGCCACGAGCTCTTCCCTTCCTCCCCATGCAGCCCAGTGGAGGCCACTCAGTCGATCTTTCCTCTCCTTCACCCACTCCTCCAACCAGCCCCTTCCCACTTCCACCATTCCCTTCACCTCTTCCAGCCTCCCTCCCTTGCAGGCCTCCAGGAACAATGATGTCATGAATGATGGCGTCTGAAAGGAAACAAAGAGACCCGCGTGATGGCATCACTAATCTTGATCACTCTCTAGAAGTCTAGAACTACTGCAGGGAGAGTTGCACCATCTGACAGTGAGACGTACTGTATGAACACGAATGTTGCGATGAATTTTCATGGGGGGAAAAAAAACCAAATTTTGTTGCGTGGGTTTTATGCAGTACCGCATATTCATACCGAATAGTTCACATCAGAGCAAAATAATTGCAAACTTCTCTGATATTTTATGTACTCACTTATAATAGTGCACGATCAGTATTGTGCTAGACACTATGTTGGTTAATGTGCATTTAACTAACCCATGATTTTTTTTTGTTGCCGTTAAATCAGTCATGTAGGCTACAGATCTCAAGCTTTTTCCATAATTTGTATTTCATAGTAGGCTGCTATTGGATGAATACCCACATTGGAAAATGTCACGCTTATACTTTGCTGCATCGGATTAAAATTGATGGTACTCTGCTGTCAGGTGAAAGGCAATGCCGTGCCATCCCCCTTAAATATTAACTTTCAATGTACCGTACTGTCAGGTTGATTTTTCTAATTAGTCAGCATCTGCCAAACATAAATATTATCTACACCTTAATCTCTTTTGAATGAAAGTTATGTGGCAGCTAACTCTGCTATTCACGTGCATAGACTAATAATATACTGCGTACGAGAGCTAACTCTTATTATTATTATTGGTGCTTTGGCTATGAAGGATATTCATAACAACACGAGGAAATCAGTTAATTTACCAGAGGAAATGAATACTGCATCCTGTCCAGCAACTCCTGGACTTGTTTCTCCACGTAAGATGATGGCACTCTTGTGGACGGATCGAGTCTCAGCATCTGCTGAATCAGCTCATGTACCCCGTCATATGTGAAGCCCTGCACGAGATTGTCCCCACTCCTGAGGGAAGTGTACGAGCGTGTCCTCGCATCCTTGTTTTCTCCGAATGGGAACAGCATCTCGTGGAGGACCAGGCCCATCGAAAAGACGTCACTCTTCTGATCGTACTGTCTCCCGCTGATTTGTTCGGGTGAGCCGTACAATCGTGTTCCAACACCCGAAGTCATCTCTGCTGGTGGCTGAGGAAGAGGCGGGATTCCTGATTGGGATGGTTGGACGGGATGGGAGTGGTCACCAGCATGGACTGGATGGTGGGATGGGGAAGGAGAATGGGCCATGAGAGAGGTGGAGAGGCCAAGGTCCCCAATCTTAGCACTTTTTCCATCCAGGGAAAACAGGATGTTGTGTGGTTTCAGATCCCGATGGATCAGTCCCTGGGAGTGGAGATAGGACACTGCCGACATTGCCTGACGGAAGTAGGTCAGGCTGACAAACGTGCCTAACCTTTGACCCTTGTCGAGCTTGTGTCCCAGCGTCTCATTCCGACAAAGTTCAAGCTGCATGAAGAGGAAGTCTGTGGTTGGTCCTGACACCGTCATGGGAGCGGAGAAGTACTCGGATGCTGCCTCTGAGGCCTCCCTTGCCTCTGGACCAGACCTGTTGGAGCATGTGGCCGCCATGGAGTCCCACTCCTTGTGCACCCAACACGGTGTCCTCTCCGTCCAGGCGTGCTGGAACCTCACAATGTGATCGTGGTTCAGTCGAGCCAGAGTCTGGACTTCCCTCAGGATGACCTCCTTCAGCTGATCGTCTTGAGGCAGAGGAACCCTCTTCACAGCGTAACGTGCCTTCGCCAGCTTCAGTTCAGCCTCGGTCACGACCCCGAAGGACCCCTCACCCAAGATGGACTCCTGCTTGTAGTCCAACATGTACCTGGATGTCGTTTCCTTCGTAGCGTTCGGCTCGTTGACATCGGCCCTGAGGAATGGATTTTAATGAGTTCGTATATCTGACGAAACGATGCTGTAATTTTTAAAAAATTAATGCACAGGGAATTAAAAATTACAATTGAAAGATACAAGACTATGCATACATTAACCAACTTATGCGCCAAGGTCTACCAGAGTGCATCGCAAAGGTAGGACCTTCCTAATATGTTGAACTGAAAGGGTTTACTGCAAGATTTTTCTTGAGTGATTCGGTGGAAGAAACGCCTGAGCCAACCGGACACAACATTTCAGCAATTAAAAATTCCTGACTTGGAGTCTCTTACTCCCCCAATGCTGTCCTAGCAAAAGTACGTCTTGTTGGTTTCTTCATGTTATTGGCAAAAAAATGAGTGTCTGAAGCAGCTATATGTCATAAAACCTTCATGTAATAATCTTATATGGCATCGCCAATGTTTCAAGTGCAAAACTTGAGTTATGAAGGCATGCTTATAGATCTCGATTCATATGACCAACTCAATATTATCGTGATACACATCAAAAGAGATCCTTGATGGAAGTGTATTATAAATGAGGCATTTGCAATGGAGAAAGTTTTGCACAAATTTTCCTGTCATATGTACTACAAGGAAATGTGCGAAGTGAACGGATTTCATGCACTTACCTGGCCTGTGGGGCATGAACTGACTTCAAGTGATCCATGATGAATCGATGCACCTGTACATGATTTTTGAGAAGGGCCAGAGAGGCGGGTGTGGCCCCATCCTTGTCCGTGGCCTGGGGGTCACTCTTTCCCTCCACCAAAAGGATGCTGGCCACTTCCAGATGGCCGAACATGCAGGCCAAGTGCAGTGGGGTGTGGCCAGTGTGGGTGGTTCGAGTGTCCGAGGAGCCTCCTCTGTCCAGGAGGAGTCTGCATGTCTGGACCAGACCACTCCTGGCAGACCAGTGGAGGGCTGTCCTTCCCTCCAAGTCCCTCGCGTCCACCGCTTCCTGTCCAGTCAAGCCCAGAAGGGATCGACAGACGCCCACCTTCCTGGCCCGACACGCCACCATCAGGGGGGTCTCCCCATGTCCGTTCCTCTTATTCTTCACCTCTTCTTCTCCCAACAACTTCCGGACGTCCTTTTCTCTTCCCATGGCTGCCATTATATGGATGGCTTCTACAATGTCCACAAGGAACTTGACCATCTCAGTTCGATCCTTGATGACTGCCACCCCTTGGGGCGTCTTCCTGTCCCCATTCTTGTCTCCAGGATCTGCCCCCCACTCCAGGAGAAGCCTCCCCACTTGGACGTTCCCGGCCTCCGCCGCCGTGTGCAGAGGGGTGTCCCCCACCTTGGTCTTGGCCATTGGGTGTGCCCCTTCCTCCAGCAGAAGGCGGCAGACCTGCAGGTGGTTGAACTCTGATGCCTCGTGCAGGGCAGTCCTGTCCTGGTGAGTGGAGGCCAGGTTGACCCTTGCCCCCCTCTTGACCAGTTCCTCGCACACTGGAATCCAACCACGTCTGGAGGCCACCATCAGTGGGATCACTCCATTCCTGCTTCTGCAGTCCACGTCCGCTCCTCTGCCCAGCAACGTCTTTACAGTGGTCAAGGAGCCATTTTCGGCCGCGTAGTGCAAGTCTGCCAGGCTCTTGTCCTCCGACCCCACGGTTGTTGCTGCTGCTGCCATGACTATATATTCTCTCCAAAGTGGAGAAATAAGTCGCTAATAAATGTTAGATGTTAGACATTGCATTTTTCAGCCTGCTATCACGCGTAGGTAAGCCTCTCTTATCAGTTATCACGTTGTCATGGCTATTATCTCGCCGGTTCGTCGTCTTTCTTCGGGATGCAGAAAAGGACTGTAAAAATATTTCTTTGCAATAGGGTTGACCTGTCAATTATTGTTGGCAATCCCCAGTCAACTTATATCACCTGATCTTCTTTCTGCTTACTCCATCAGTCAAATTGACATAATATTATTATCCAAACAAGAAAAATAACGAATAATGACTAATTGTCTAATAAAATTATACATGATAGCTTAATAATTTTTATCATTGTTGTCCCTGAGAAATATTTTGTTATCACCAGTGGGCCTTGAGCTCATGCTCCGATGCACGCAACGTCCTTCACAACAATTACTTGGACAGTAAAACACTTCCGAGACACCAACAATAAGCTGTTACTACCCAACAAAATAAACGTTTTATTCGATCAAAATTTCTGGTGTGAAGTATAGATAGCTTTATTTTGGACTTCAAATTCCAAATTTCATTTGCTGAATCGTTTTGTATGAGCAACATGGACATCGTCCCCGACCCCCCTGAGCCATTCGTGGAGGCTGCGAAGCTATGGGAGGTAAAAATGTGAATATTTTGTTCGATAAATGTCAACCGTGTCATTTGAGCACAAGATAAGTATAATTGCATCACGATTTCACACAGTCACAAAGGCCCAACTTGAACAGCGTCCTGGACAGTTGGACCGACGAGGATGCAAGCCGCGACCTGGACATGTGCAGGAAGACCTTGACCGCACTGAAGGTCGTTAGCAGCATCTGCCTGGCACTGACCACTGGAGCCAACAAAGCCCTCGCCCAGATGGATGCCCTGGGACCCACTGAGGCCCAGGATGGAAGCAGCGTCTGTCCGTTCCCCGTCACTTCCAATTCAGCAATTCAGACTAGAATGAATCACACTCAGGTAAATTATATGCGGACACGTGATGTCGCGCAGGATTATGTCGTGTCCTCCTGCAGGTGATGTATGTGGATGTGGCCAATGAAGTCCGACGGATGACCAGAGGACTCCATCATATGTTGTCCTGCATGACGGGCATGAGCAGTCGTCTCTACCCACTGATATCCGGGCTGCAAAACATCCAGGTCGATGCTCAGTCCGGATTCAGACGCAACATGAGCAGCCGGGTGAAGAAGAAGGTGACGGATGAGCTGGACCGATACTACAGTGCGATCAAGGCCAGAAAAGATGAGGATGAGGATGGCAAGTCTCCTCTCCACAACCACCTGAAACAATGGATGGGGAAGCTGCATAACTCGTTTCTAGAGGTGCTTCTTTTGTGTGGTATCCAGAAAACTGGCTGCTGTCACTTGTTGGGTGCCCGTTGTGTTCTGTCATATAGCTTTGGGGTGACCGCACCAGTACTGTCCGTCTTGTGGCCCTGCCAGGCACGGTCCGTCGCATTGCGTGATGATTTTAGTTGGTCGCTTATTGTGGGTTTGTATCCGCAACTGTCCGTCTTCCAACGAACGTTATTTGCGCATAGGCAACGGGTTTTCCAAAAACTAGTTTGACCGCAGCTAATTGACCTGCAGGAAAAAAGTCGTAGATTGGTTGTTACAGCTAATTGTTGCAGGCCACTGCCCAGCTGAGTCAGGGTAAGAAGAGTATGAGCGAGGAGGATTGGAGCAGGGCCGTGGACGATATGATGTCCAACAAGATGATGATCACCGTTCCTCAGAGTGTCCCGGACTCTCTGGAGGCCTCATCTTCCACCATGATTGAGACTCACGTGTCTCACGTGATGCGCAACAGTGGAAGGGTGTGGGTCGGGTACAACGACATGAAGATCAGCTACGGTCAGAGGATCACCAGAGAGCTGAAGAGGCTGGTTGGACAAGTCCGGGAGTTTGTAGAGTTCTACAGGTCCACGCAGGACATGGATGCTGTCCAGATCGCCCAATGGACCGTGGTGCGCAATCAGGATGGACATGTACTTCATGTAATTAGTAATGGTTTCTACTTTGCCAGATGGCCACGCGAGATTTGAGCTTGGCACCTTGCTTGTCCGAGATGGACGGCGTGTGCCAGACGGCCAAGATCGAAAGGGAGTTTAGACAGCACATGACGGAAGGCAAGCAGGTCAGCGTCTTGTACGAAAGCTGTGGAGCTGGACAGAGCAAGCCTAATGAATGGGGTCAACAGTAGGCTCGAAAATAAAATTAAAGTGAACCATCTGTACTGTTTTTCTGTCATATTGTGCTATGTCGGTACACCGACCCATGTATTTTCCTGACACTAATATGCAAAAATTATTTTAAAACAATTTAGTGCCTAAGTGACTTCTATTTAATTTAAAGATCAGAAGCCAATACTTACTTATTTAGCGGCATGAGAAACACAAGTGTTGCGAGCATGTGTTCACCACCTGGTTACTCCCAGTAACCGGAAGTAACTGGAAGTAACTGTTGGTGCTTTAGGTACGCTGGTACGGCGTGACCTCAGTATATGCACAAGCTGGGCATTTCAACATTACATTTTCCACTCGATTTGGAAAACAACTTGCAATTGGCTCGTTGTGAGTCAAGAAGAAGCCTCATCTCTGCGATCCCTGCAAAACACTAAATAGTCATAAGGAATCGAGCTGAATGGCATAGGGTACTTTCGCAAGGAGCATAACCCGGTGTGAACCCTTGTTTTTTTTCTACAGCAGCATATGGCTCATTAGAATAAGTGCCTGTCGCTTGTTTATCCATCCGATGTGCGAAATTCTGCATTTGAAAACAGGCAGGTGTGATTTGATGTGGGTACAAAAGGAGGTGCCCGGGACATTGTGGGTCATGCTCTGTGCTCGCTCCGTACTTGCAGGACGAACCCATACACCGTAAGTAACCTAAAAATCATCAATGTATTTTTCTGATACAACCAGTCGATATCAGTAGGGTGAAACTATTTCAATTGATTGCACCTTTATTGAAAGACATTGTAGCCCATTTTAATTCAGTGGTATTCATGTGATGAAGGAGAAATACTGTTCTTTGTGGTAATAACAATGTACGACAATGGCAGTGAGTGATTGATACACGAGGCCTATTATTGCTCTTTGATTATTTCAATTGAAAAATATTAATTGTAATATTTAACCTTAATGGTGACCCAATATTGTATAAGCACTATATAAGGTATAACAGTTTAAAAAGAAACAGAGTCTCGATAAAACTACTACTACTACTACTACTACTACTACTACTACTACTACTACTACTACTACTACTACTACTAACATATTTGTAGAGGTCAGAACTCCAAGCTGTTGACACAATGCGTGGTGTACCAGTGAGCAGAGCAATGCTGGTTGCTCTTGTGATTGTGACCCAGATGTGCACGGTGACCTCAGGGGCAGGAGGGCTACTTTCCAACCTACTGGGGAAGGAAAAAGGCCTGGGTGACCAGCTGACGGATGTGGACGTGGCCGCCTTGAACCAAGGAGAAGAGACAGGGGCAGAGGCCGACGGTGGGGAGGCGAACGTAGCGGTGGCAGTGGGCAACGAAGGAGACGAACCAGGGGCAAAGGCTGGAGGAGAAGAGGGAGGATTAGTCGATGTGGCGATAGCAGCTCTCAACCAGGAGTCCTCTGGAGGTGGAGAAATAGGCGTGGTACAGCAGGTGATCCAGACATTGACTGGTGCACTCGGAGTTGGCAGTGGAGGAACCACAGGAGGAAACCAAAAGTTAAACGGTGAGAGCACTTACATTAGTTATCACACGGGGGGGTTATACATAAGTACACTTAAAAATCGGTTGATATTTTTCAACTCATTATGTAAAAATTATAAATTCATATGTGAATCATAACTATAAAACTTAATCCTGTCTGATAGACTTACGTATAATATATTTTTACTTGACACGTAGGAGTGGATTTGGCGTGTATCTTGGACATACTGAAGGAAAAGAGATGTATTAAGAGGAGCAGCACATATCCATGGACAACGAAGAAGACAACAAGAGTCACATCGACTACCACTGAACCGACTACTGCTGCTTGCTCTGAAGAAGAGACAACGCAAAAAACAACAAACTCCAAGAGAACTACCACTGGAAAATCTACTAGAAGACCAAGCACTACCAGGGAGCCAATGACTTCCACCAAACGTCCAGCGACAACCAGGACCACACCAAAGAAGCCAACAACTCCGACTGTAACAACAAAGCAGCCAACGACTACGACTAAATCAACACAGAAGCCTACGACTACGACTACGACAACTATGAAGCCCATCACTACGACTAGGACAACAAAGAAGCCCACAACAACAACTACTACCACCACAACAATGAAGCCCATCACTACGACTAGGACAACAAAGAAGCCCACAACAACTACTACCACCACAACAATGACGCCCATCACTACGACTAGGACAACAAAGAAGCCCACAACTACTACTATCACCACAACAATGAAGCCCATCACTACGACTAGNCCATCACTACGACTAAGACAACCACTCTAACGACCAAGAAAGCGACCACTCCCACAACCACTGTAACGACCAAGAAGCCGACAACACCCACAACCACTGTAACGACCAAGAAAGCGACCACTCCCACAACCACTGTAACGACCAAGAAGCCGACAACACCCACAACCACTGTAACGACCAAGAAAGCTACCACTCCCACAACCACTGTAACGACCAAGAAAGCGACCCCTCCCACAACCACTGTAACCACCAAGAAGCCGACAACACCCACAACGACTCTAACCACAACGACAACAACTGCTGTGCCTAAAACATCCCCATGCGCAGGGGAGGCGACTGAAGCAACAACTACAGCAACCACCAAAAGCAAAGGGCTTCTTGGGAATATTCTCTCGACTGCCACCAATTTTCTAGGATTTTAGAATGATTAGGAGTTTAAAAATTTAAAGTTAATCACTGCAACATTATCTTTTTAATTGGAGTGTTAAAATTTGCAAGTCACTGTTGAAAGCAACACATCTAAATGATACTTTACATTCAATGAAATAATTAAAATCTAGTGATTACCGTAATTAAATTGTTATTTTATTATGTGTATAGTGTAAACTAGACAATGATAATAATTTATTATGCCAAGGCAAGTGTTATCATTTGAACGCGTGACCTTCCCTTTGTATCACCATAGGCATATCGACACCTGCGTGAATGTGGTACTGAGCTAGAGCAAGAGCTACTATTATACCATTATGTAGGAAAGTAATACATACAACCACTATTATTGGCACACAAGTAATTATTTTCCTAATCAATATCAATATCCTTACTCGTTTTATTCATAACACTTTGGAGTACTTTCCATCATAAGCAATGTATAATTAAATAATGTATAAAAAAATTGTTTCAGTATTCATATAATCAAAGATTAACCAGTAAATGCGAATTAAAATAATCAGTTCTAACGGTTTGAAAAGTTTTAACTGTAACCTGCAAGGTATTAATTATCTCATATTTATATCACCAAGAGTAAGCTGTATGTTTGTAAATTGCTATTTTTTAATTTTTTATTTACTGGGCGACACGCTGGTTTTATTGGCTAGCGCCACAGCTTTCCTTCCACATCTAAGGTCCCGTGTTTGATCCCCGGCTCGGACAGAGGATGCTTGTATGGACGGAGTTTCGATAGGTTCTCTCCGTGTTCGCATGGGTTTTCTCCGGCTTCTCACGTTTCCTTCCACTATCAAAATCCATCGCAGCAAAGTCGGTCAATTAAAATATGATCCCCTAACAAGCCAAAGGAGGCTTATCACGAAGTATCCATTATCATTATTATTATGATTATGATTATTATTATTATTATTATTGTTGTTGTTGTTGTTGTTGTTGTTGTTGTTGTTGTTGTTGTTGTTAAATATTGTTAATTTTTGAGAAGTCATGTACTGTACAATAATCTGGGAAATAAACTATTGGATGAAAATAATGCCGAGTTTATCACTCTTCCCGTATTTGAGCAGGAAATGATATCATTTAATTTTGCTTTTATTTCTCACATACTGTCTATTCAATCCTCCATGAACGCAGTGCTGAATTCTAAATATATTTCAGATATATCAGTAACATATCCAGGCATCTATGCCGCGATATATTTATTTGTTACTTATAGTTTTGCAATCAAAGAGGTTATCAAATTATCTATTGCAGGTGGGTAACATTAATTAGCTGGAACAATCACTGATTCCGAGAAGAATTAATTAATTAATTCTTGTTTAATTATTTGGCTGTTAATAAATACAAGACTCAAATATAAGGTATAATATTCCCTGTTGTGTTTTGAATTCAAATGAACACCTACACAAATGGATCCTTTCACTGCCAAATCACATGCAATTTTGACGCGCTTTAAAGTTATTTAAAGTGAAATATTTCAATTTCCATATTAAATGCAAGATTCGTGTCAATCAGTCCGGAGAAAAAGTAAGTGCTTTTCAAAAATTATTTGCATGCATTCAATGCAATCATAACTGCAGTTTGATGCTTTTGGCAACGACTTCTAGTGATCTCGAATTTGGCATTTTTAAGAAGAGGTGACTGTCTGTAATAGATGCATGCCCTATACATGTGAAAATATATTAGCACGAGTGATGGACAGAAAAATGCAAAACGATGCCTGGCAATGAGAAGCAATTGCACAGTGATAGCTTGGTCTACATATTCATTAGCACTACCAAAAAATAATTTATTGGAGAGTTTCAGAGACATTGTGGAGATAATCAACCATTAATTAATTCTGTAGGAAATTACTGTATCCTATTCGTATTATTTCTTCGCCTTTTTTTCTTAATCCGCATGCTAATTGCTTCCTCCGAGTTTATAACAAATTCGGAGCGGATAGCGTACTTTCTCTTACATTAGATTTTTAAGCATAAAGTGGCAAAAATGTTTGTTCGTATTAGGATGAAAATGCTGGACATATAGTTCCTACTTACCACATTCGCTAATCCTATTAGAAGCGACTAGATGATGGAAACGGGAAAATGATGGAAGGTCCGTCTTGTATGATCTCCAATAGTATGAACAGGTATTCACAATGCATTAATCAACATTATGGGATAATTTTCCCCTTACTGAATTTGTGTTTATACACCTGGCCTCGAGGGTACACGACACATACTTTTTCCCCTTCTCACATCTACGAGCCAATTGGAATCAGACAAAAAAGTAACCCAACAGGCCTCTTTGTTTCGAAGTCAATGAAATCGTAATCGTATGATTTCACTTCCGTTTATTACCGCTCATTGATACAGTAGTTGCAGTTGACGTTTTACCCGTTCATGAATCCACTGCCTGCCTTAACCATCTTTTTGCCAATCTTAGCAAAAGGATTGCTTTCTCCCTTATTCTTCGTGCCGCGTTCTTCGTCTGAGATGCCACCAGCAGAAAAGCTAAAACTGAATGAATCGCTTGAATCCGACTCTTTGGACTTCTTTGTGGCTGCGTAACCTTTGCCAGAGCCAGACTTATCCTCAGATGACCCTCCTGGCAGCTCTATATGTAAGAAACAATTGAAGTGTCATTTATACAGCCCAGCTTGGAGTAATAATTTACCTTTTCTCGGAAAACTTGCTGGAAAACTGGAGTTCACATTGGAGATTTCCTGATTGAATGACCCTTCAGATTGGCTGGAATCGTCATGTTTGGAGGAGTGATTTTTGACAAAGTCGGGCATCTTGTCCGAAATGTTTCGAGCCGTTTCATTCATTTTGTCTGAAGCTTTCCTTTCTTCCGAGCTGGAGTCCATGGAATTTTCGAATTCCGTGCTGAGTGATTCTGAAGAGGAGTCTTGGGATGAGCTGCTTGGATGCTGCTCAGAAGATGACGATTCGCCAGACGAGGCTTGGGGTCTGTCGGTTGTCGAGGTCTGGACACACCCTTGGAGGCGACATGGTATTGCTGTGGAGCCAACAGATGTTGACTGGGAAGATGGTGTCTATCCTTCACTTGTCTGCTGAATCACTGGCCCTGCAGCAGTGAGAAAAGTGGCGGATTGTATCACTTTTCCTAATAATCAAGAGAGGACATCAGATCCAAAAACCGTTTTCAAAAATGCTTACCCTGAGCGAATCCAGCAGTGACGAGTCCAGCCAAGATGAAGAAGAGAGGCGACATGGTTGGTTTAGTCCGGATCTACTCGTCTGATCTGATTCAGTGGCAGGCCGAGTGTGAATCTATCCATGGGAGGACCCCTCTTTATATCTCCAAAACTGGAGACGTCACTTGCGAGCAGAAAAATAGCTACATTTTATTCGCATGACGGATTGTGGCAGATATGTCTGGCTGTGTTGACGAATGACTGTTGAGCTAGGTGAGAACAATGCCTGGGTTGTCTACGGGTGAAATTATGCCCATTATTGATGGTATAGACTCGCTAGTCTGTGGTCATGGACAAGTGTTTGCCCTTCTGACGGCTTGATTTATTTTTGTCAAGGGCACAGTGACGTATGTCCTTCTCTATTTGCGTTTCATTCTGTGTAAAGAGTGGAGACGAACTTTTCCACCGAGCGTATCTTGCTAGTGGCCAGCATATACTCTAGTTATGCATTACCGCAATTAGGATAATTATGCTGCAGTCACATCCTGGATCCTAGTTCACCCGCTGGATGATTGGTCCGGACTCTTAGGATATACTTGTTTATTTTGGACTTGTCTATTATTTGTTTGAAATTAATTATTGCAATTTCTCATTTGGATACCGGTATTTGCTCTACTATTATTATTTTGATTGCTCTAACATGGGCTGCTTTTTGAGCAGTTTTGTGCCAAACTAAAATGGACATCTCTATATAGGAAAGGTGTATTATTTATTACGCACAATATGCAAACTTTTAATGGTAATGTCAGATAAACATGCAACATATCTATTATTTTTGTCCCGTAACAGCTGCTAAAATGCTCAGTACGTATAGCTGTACAGTGTGCAGTGCATTTCATTCACCCCTCGTGATTCAAGGTCAGCAGACGTATTCCACCTGTGTAAGTGCATGAACAACAAACATACAAGGCAAAAAAAAAAAGCTTGCGGAAAACTATCAAGAAAATATATCTCGACCGATATAGCTTTATAAAGGTTATGTCAGATAAACCTAAGAAAGAATAGTAGACTCTAGGAAGAAACCGGTTTTAATTATGCCAACTGTCTATATTTTACACAATGTTAATGAGCCGACAGGCCGAGTAATAAAGGTGTTTGGGAGACGTATCAAGTGCGTATGAGTTTATTGAATGTATAACATGACTAATTTCTATTTCAAGGACAACGCAGTTTTTTTCTGCAAGGTAAGCAAGCTGCATTCAGTCCTTTTTTTCCCCAAAGTTATCAACCTGATTTTTCCCCCTTCCTTCTCCGTCGAGTCAGGGCTGATCTAATTAACCCCCCGCTGGAATTAAAATATTAGTACAAAAAACCACATGTATTACTCATTTCATGTAGGCCAACTTGTACATTGTAGCAAAACACAGACTTGTCGTAACAAAATGACATCTGTTCGCATCGACATGCTTTGGACCAATGTTATTAGTAGTCGGAGATTGTTTATTTTTTTTTGCCGCTGATGAAAACGCATCACAATAATTACGCACAATTACTGATCTAGTGCACTGGTCGACTTCAAGGCCAACTGACTTGTCAGTTAGGTCAGTTATTCTAGATCCAAGGATATCTTGTTTATTATTTGTGGACAAGTGCGCAAAATGCTCTGCATGTAATTAGGGGGATATAATTATGTAGACAAATGATTGTCTCAAACACATGCACCTATTGGCATGCAACTTAATTTTTATTCCTCAAAATAATATTGTATATTTTTTCTAATCATTTTTAGACAAACTAGGAAGAAGAGAGAGTAATGCGCACAGGGCAGTGACACAACCAGTATAAGAAACAATGTAGTTAAATTGAAAATAGCGTCCTGTGATAAATAATTAATAGTTGCGCCATCCTGATACTATATAGGAAATTGTACCGAAAAATACCGGTAAATGTTATTGCAAGGAAGATGCCCAGAAAAAATAGCCGAAAAATGCATGCATTTGCACCAATAAGGCCACCGTTTTTTTGTGTAAAGTTATTTTACCCTGTGCAGGCTACTCAACTTGCCAGACGACTTAATTACCATATTTTTCACATCAACTGAATTACGCTTCAGTTGTAATAATGAATGGAATACTGATACATAGACTGGACTTGCAAGGCAGGAAATCTAACCAAGGCAAAAATAAGCTTGGCCAAAAAATTCACCAATGAGGACTGGTGCTTGTTGCAATATTAACGATTGTTACATTTACAATAGCAAACAATATATTATTAAAGTGTGCACCCACATAATATTTGATTCTACGCGTACATAATTTATTAATCATGATTGCAGAAGGAGATCGAGAGTGTATTAATTTTTACAACAAACATTACATTAAATATTATCGAGATTATTTCTAGCCATGTACACATTCACTTTGCACAAAATTAAGCGCCACTGCTCAATGATGATGATGGTGATGGTGATGATGATGATGATTATGATGATGATGATTATGATGCTCACAAAGTAATAACTGGGATGGGAGAAGGTGTGAAAGGAAGTCGGATGGCTTGAATGAAGGCTTACATAGGATCTAATAATATGAAAAACACAATAAATTATTATTTTTGGAAAAGTAACCTCGACTTGATAATAATAGGCGGTTTGGAGACGAACATTTTTTGTGTCTATATACTTAGGAACAAGTAAGTCTCATCCCAATTTTGCAAAGAACTCTCTGTGGTCACCATTTTGGTATTTACCAAGTTATTGGCAGCAGCAATGGACACGCACTTTCGCAAAAATCGGAGTGCGGACAAAACTGGTATTTGGAGGGCAGCAGGATTTGCGGAGAGGTCATAAAAAGAGGCAGTGCAAGTGGTGCATGATCGCATTTGCAAGTCCAGCACGATGAAGGTCGCACTCTTCGCAGCCCTGCTCTGTCTCCTGCCCATCTTCACACAGGGGCAACAGACCAACTTCACTCTTGGTAATACTCGTTTTAATATCAATTATTATAGCATTTAAAACAGAACTGCTGGATTGCAGATGATGCATTCGCCAAATGCAGAAACGCAAAGAAGCATGATGTGGGTACGTGCATCGTGAATCTGATCAACGAGGACTTGCAGCCTCTCATTGCTCAAGGTACAGTGGACGGGCATTGTTGGGGGTGGACTGCCATAACTGATGGACCATTCTTGCCGGTTCAGATTGGGAGAGGATTTGTTGTATCTTTAAAAGTGCAAAGGAGGTGACTTACTACATTCAGATTGATGTGAAAGGAGTGGGTGTGAAGAGGAATATCCTCAACAATGGTTTGACAATAATAATCGAGTGTCTTTTTTCGGAGCGCAGGGATACCCGAGCTGGGATTGGACGGAGAGAGGCTAGATAACTATAACTTCACTTTTGACGATGCCCAAGCAAGCAACTTCCTCAAGGCTGGCTACACTAACGGATACTTCAGGGGATTCAACTTGGACTTCAGGCTGCAGCATCTCAAGTGAGATCCTATCTATCTTATTCCACGTTTGGTGTTAGTTTGCAATATATTCGGGCATAAAAATTAGCGATAAAATATATTAATCACAGTGCATTGTAAGCATCTCACATCACACGAATGCTGCCTCGTGTTTGCATTATTTAAAACCAGTTTTCCGACTGGTTCCTCTCCACAGGATAGATTACGACAAGAAGCTGGCAGCCTGGTCAGCATTTGCGCCTAGCTTCACCTTCTACGCCAACTGCTTCGTAAACGCCTCCTTACTGTTGGTCAACCTGCAAGGAGAGGGACCATGCTGGTGGAACATCCGTAAGTGATTGATCAGAAAATAATAATAATCACCTTGGGTGGAATTGGGCAGTATATAGTCGTGGGACGAAAATTCGACCCCCTGACAGGGAGCATATACGTACTATACATAAGAGGCGCAACCTTCGGTCAGCGCCATTGATTTCCGCGTCTCTCTATTTGGGGTCGTTGCCAAGGCTGGCGGCCATTTTGAAGTGGGGGCAACGCCAACGAGGTATAAGTAGGGTACAGGCAAAAATAGGGCCCGCCATCTTTGATGGTTTTGGCGGCCATGGCAACTACACGGCAAGAACAGGCGCGAATCAAAGATGGCGGACCCTATTTTTGCCTGTATCTATTTATACCTCGTTGTGGCTTTGCCCCCACTTCAAAATGGCCGCCTGCCTTGGCAACGGCCCAAAGCAGAGAGACGCGGAATTCGAATGTTTCTGCCTCTTATGTAGTATATGCTGCTCCCTGCCCCTGACACCATTTTTAATGGCGATATTATTATTTTTCCAGATAACGCGACCTACACTGGGATCACCAAACTGGCTGTGGAGGAAATAGACGGTGACCTCCGTCTTCAGGAAGAATCGACTGACTTCGGTTTCAACATTAAAAACCCAACCTTCAGGATGAAGAACCTCTTCCAAGGAAACGAACTTGTCGGTAAGGTCAATATTATTAAAGTCTCATTCTGATGACAAATTGGCAACTTTCATACATCTCTTCTCTCGTATTGTTGCAGAGGGGGTGGCCTGGCTTTTCCTCGACGAGAATATTGACGCTATGCTTGCTCTGATGAGAGACGATACCAGGAGATTCTTCCGAGAACTCACAGGGAACATTGTCAACAGGGTTCTGGCCAAGATCCCCATCAAGAAACTGGCCGGATACCAGTACTTGAAGGAGGCCTTCAACATACACTAATTGCTTTGTGTGGCTGTCTCGTGACTAAATTGAAATTTCATTTAACAGAGACGGGAGAAAGAGGCGACCTTGATGACCAAATTATTTGTGCATTTTTCGCCAACTTTTTGTGAGCGTCTGCCATGTAAACAATCACTTTTGCTTTACTTTTCAGCGCTATTTTTCGCGACAGTAATATTTTCCTTGCAAGTGTGCCTAGACGTGCTCCAATTTGCAATCCCGCCTTTACATTAGTATAGATGTTACTTTTTTGCAAAGAGATTGGCAACGTGCAAAATTACTGCATACGTGTTTTGTTACTGTTGATATGCAGTCAAACATGTGGAGACAATAGACCGAAGCTAGATCCGGATCAGGCTTGTATCTTTTTGTTGCGGAGGAAGTCACGAGGTTGATCATCAGTGGTCATTGTTGTGGTGGAACAAATCTTCCTCCTTCAGCTGAGTGTGCAGGGGTTTCGGGACCTCTTCTTTGTCTCCTTCAAAGCAAATACAGTAAATAGAAAAGGGGACAACAAATATTAACAAACCATTCTCTCCAAACATGTCTGTTCAGCCAACAATCGCAAACCATGTTCCTTCAATAATCAATCCCGTTATTTTGACACAATGCTGGTTATATAAAGCTGCTTCTTTAAAACGTTATCAAGCTGCTTTACTTATACAGAAAGTGTGTTAGGCAACTGTCAATGCCTCCCTATAAATAAATACCTTCAGAAGCTCTACGACATGAACGTGTCCTCTTTCCTCTGCCAGATCAAGAGATGTCCTCCCGTATTTGTCCCTGGCCGACTTGTCAGCTCCCTTGGACAGAAGGAAGCAAACCAGTTCTGGTCGGTTGTACCATGCTCCATAGTGAAGCGGGGTCCCGTTCCCTATTCCCTTGTCCTCCAGTCCTGCCCCTTCCCTCAGGAGTAAGTCCACAATCTGGACATGGTCTTCTCGAGATGCGAGGTGGATTGATTGGTTCCCAAATCTATCCTTTTCCATAACATCTGCCCCTTCTCCGATCAGCATCTGGCAGGTGGGCAGATGTCCTCTTCGTGCTGCCAGATGAAGAGGTGTTCTGTCCCAACCATCTCTCTGATTAACAGGCCATCCTCGTCCGACGAGAAAGGCAATCACCTCGTCTCTTCCTTCCATTGCAGCCAGGTGGAGTCCACTCCGTCCCAAATCATCCCTCACCCTCATCCACCCTTCAACTCCATCCTGAACCATCATCTTCACCTCCTCCAGACTACCACCTTCGCATGCCTCCAGGAACGTTGCCTTTTTCTGGGAACCAACATTTGCTTTGCCATCTGCTCTGGAATGATTATTATCAGAGATCCTTCCAGATTCCTTCCCGCCCTCCAGGTTCCTTTCCAGAAGTTGGGAGGTCGAATGGTGTCCCATAATAGTCGCCCACTCATGAGGTGCTTTTCCATTCTTGTCCTTCTTCCCTGGATCCGCTCCGTTTTCCAGGAGGAGGAGGACTGTTGACTTATGACCACTCCTTGCAGCAAGATGCAGAGGTGTCATATCGTAACGATACGCTGAGTCCACCTCCACACCTCTGTCCAGGAGGAAGTGGATGACATGGGAGTGACCATACGAAGCAGCCAGATGGACGCCGCTTCTTCCGTACATCTGATCCACTGCCCCAACCACGTCCACTCCCATTACGTCTACCCACTTCTCAACTTCGGACAGGACACCCTCTCTGCAGGCTTCAAAGTATCTCCCGAAGTCCAACTAAGGGGGAAAGGAAGAACACCATCTGTGAATTTTCAGACACCAATTATGCTCACCTTTCCCATCCTGTCCAGGGACATCTGGACTTGTTTCTCCACGTAAGAAGACGAAACTCTTGATGACGGATCGGGTGTCAGCATCTTCTGAATCAGCCCTGCTTCCTCTACATTCTTGCTCGTAAAGTCATTTGGAAATGCGTTTCCACTCCTGAGGGAAAGGAAGGTCCGTGTCCTTCCTTCCTTGTCCCCTCCAAATGGGAACAACAGCTCAAACAGGACAAGGCCCATGGAATAAACGTCTGTCTTGGGCCCGTACTCTCTCCCGCTCATCTGCTCAGGGGAGCAGTAGAGTCTGGTTCCAACACCCGCTGTCATGTCCGGTATTGAAGGAAGAGGATTAGGGGAGATGACCTCTGGTTCAGATGGGTCACCATGACCTGGATGGTGGGAAGGAGAGGCCAGAAGGGAGGTGGACAGACCGAAGTCTGCAATCTTCACACCCTTTCCATCCAGGGCAAACAGGATGTTGTGTGGTTTCAGGTCTCGGTGGATCAGGCTCTTGGAATGGAGATAACAGACTGCAGATGCTATTTGTCCGAAGAGGGTGAGTTTTGCGAACTTGCACAGATTCAATCCTCCTCCGTCCATCCTGTGTCCTAGTGTCTCCTTCTTACAAAGTTCGAGCTGCATGAAGAGGAAATCCGTGGTTGGGCCTGTCACCGTCATGGGAGCTGAGAAATAGGCGGATGCTGCCTCTGAGGCCTCTTTTGCCTCTGGACCAGGCCTGTTGGAGCATGTGGCCGTCATGGCGTCCCACTCCTTGTGGACCCAACAAGGTGTCCTCTCCGTCCAGGCGTGGTAGAACTTCACAACGTGATCGTGGTCCAGTCGAGCCAGAGTCTGCACTTCCCTCAGAATGACCTCCTTCAGGTGCAGGTCTTGAGGCAGAGGAACCCTCTTCACAGCGTAACGTGCCTTCGCCAGCTTCAGTTCAGCCTCGGCCACGACTCCAAAGGACCCCGCACCCAAGATGGACACCTGGTTGTAGTCCCACATGTATCTGGACACGACTGTCGTTTCCTTCGCACTGTTCTGATCGTTGACTTCGACCCTGAGTAATGGAATAATTAATGAGTTGTTACAGTATAATCTGTGAAGTGGCCACCATAATGTTATTTCATGCACTCACCTGGCTTGCATGTGATAGGTCCACTTCAAATGATCCATGACGAATCTGTGTACTTGGACATGACCCTTGAGAAGGGCCAGAGAGGTGGGTGTGGCCCCATCCTTGTCCTTGGCCTGGGGGTCACTCTTTCCCTCCAACAAGAGGAGGCTGGCCACATCCAGATGGCCGAACATGCAGGCCAAGTGCAGTGGGGTGTGGCCAGTGTGGGTGGTTCGGGTGTCCGCGAAGGCCCCTCTGTCCAGGAGGAGTCTGCACGTCTGGAGCAGATCACTCCTGGCAGACCAGTGGAGGGCAGTCCTTCCCTCCAAGTCCCTCTCGTCCACCTCTTCCTGGCCAGTCCAGTCCAGAATGGTGCGACAGACGCCAACCTTCCTGGCCCGACACGCCACCATCAGGGGAGTCTCCCCATGTCCATTCCTCTTGTTCACCTCTTCTTCTCCCAACAACTTCCGGACGTCCTCTTCCCCTCCCATGGCTGCCATTATATGGATGTCTTTTGGAATATTCACGAGGAACTTGACCATCTCAGTTCGATCCTTGATGACTGCCACCCCTTGAGGCGTCTTCCTGTCCCCATTCTTGTCTCCAGGATCTGCCCCCCACTCCAGGAGAAGCCTCCCCACTTGGACGTTCCCGGCCTCCGCCGCCGTGTGCAGAGGGGTGTCCCCCACCTTGGTCTTGGCCATTGGGTGTGCCCCTTCCTCCAGCAGAAGGCGGCAGACCTGCAGGTGGTTGAACTCTGATGCCTCGTGCAGGGCAGTCCTGTCCTGGTGAGTGGAGGCCAGGTTGACCCTTGCCCCCCTCTTGACCAGTTCCTCGCACACTGGAATCCAACCACGTCTGGAGGCCACCATCAGTGGGGTCACTCCGTTCCTGCTTCTGCAGTCCACGTCAGCTCCTTTGTCCAGCAATATCTTGACCAGTGTCAGAGACCCATTTTCTGCAGCGTTGTGTAGGTCTGTCAGGCTCTTGTCTTCTGTTGCTGCTGCCATGATTATTCCCTAGTGAAGGCAACATATCCGACTCTTTATGGGCGGCAATTTGCAGTATTGTTGGGCTTCGAAAATATTACTACAGGTGCTATAATGAGAGTTAGATGTTCGTAAATGTAATTGCTTAAAATAAGCAGGTAGGGTGCCGGAAAATAGCTAACCAACTAGTCGTACATAATGTACATTTCAACCGCGAGTAAATGCATCGCACTCCGACATGATGTGTTGGGCACGCATTGTGACATAAGTTGTATTAATACTCACGTTTTAAATGTGAATAATCGGATGGGAAGAATACTGTTCAGTCTGCTCGAAACCAGGTACATAAGACTTTCTAACACTTCCAGGTAGAAATAAATGCACATAACTCTACGCCACTTCCATATGCTATATCAACAGCATTTTATATCGTTACCTTTTTGAGAACCACAAATCGGTACAGGAAATGGCCTTAGCGGAAGGTTGCGGTAGAAGTTTCTCCTGAAGTTAAGCTATGACCTTGAGTGGTACAAAAAGTAAATAAATAATGCTTACAATGCACAACGCCAGATGTGATGTGCAGACTCAATGTGTTTTGTCCTGATGATTTGTTACTACAGATACAAGCAGCCTGGATGTCAGTTATGTACATTGGACATTTTTGGAACAAAACAAGAATACTCCAATTAACATCTGACATTTTATTCTTCAGTTGTTCTTACAACACAATGATGACAATTATTTTAAAGCCGTCTATTGTTTGCGCACTTATGGATCGCGATTTTTTTCCGTTTACATCACGGCATAATCAAGATAAAATGGTAAAATAAAATTCTTGATCGCAACAATAATATTCAATCACAGGAACTGACAATGCGGAATAATTGAAACTATCGGAGGAAAATTTAGAAAAATTATTTGGCGTACGCGTCACGGCAACATGATTCGCATTATTACTGCTGATAGATTTTGGTCCTTTCATCAGGAGCACAAAAAATACTCCGCCAAAAAAACCATAAGTATACCTCTGAAGAAATAGGCTTTAAAAGTCCCGAAATTGCTTCAAAAAGTTCAAAAACTATCCCAAGAAAGGCTATAAATAGGCATGAAAAGTCGCAAAAGCCAGAATATAGGCAAATATAGTTATCAAAATCGCGAAATAGGCCAATTTAGACACCGCATTTTCCACATCCTTCATTGTGGCATAAGCAGAAACACATCACCTTGCAATTAATACGTCATTTTCATAACTACAACGTCTAAATGTCATTATGTATCTTTAGAGATATACAGTATTTGAGCCTGTGAGTGAGAGTATAAATATAGTCGTATTTGTCTTATACATTCGCATTTATATCTTACTTGCCCCTCTGGGTTTAACAATAAAGTACACAAAAATGCTGCTTACAATGCATTGATGAAATAAATGCTGTTACCGTAGTGTTAATTTTAAGAATTGTAGCCCTGCACATTCTCATGCAGGCCTTTCATTTAAATGTTTTCATGAAATAACATGTAATAAGAGAGATTACTTTTTTTTGTTTCTGTCCTAAAAATCCAAAATTCTTCTCATTATAATATAATTAGAAAGCAATGAGGACAATTAAGTGTCGTGTGTGTAAGGCACGATAGAAATATATATATATATATATATATATATATATATATATATATATACTTTTATGTTATATTCATTTTACATTTGACTAGACGGTATATCTTTATTTTATTTACATTTTTTGGCATTTTTATTTAAGTACGTAGCCTATTCATTATATTATTTTATGTACTACAGCTTATTATTGTATATGTACAGTACATTTTATTCCTCGGCATACTGTACGTTTTATTCTGTGTACATTTTATTTTATGTAGGCTACATGTTATTTTGCGGACATTTTATATTTTATATGCATTTTAATTTTTTGATCTTATATTCTACGCACATTTGATATTTTATTTACATTTTTTTGTATATGCCTACTTATCAAAAGCATTTTGCATAATTATATGCACGAAATGTACCACATTCTAACCGCTTCTAACCGCCATTTTCATAACTGCAACAGGGAGCATAATTATCCCTATTAATATAATACTACATAAGAGGCGCAAACTTCTGTCGGCGCCTTTGATGTTCGCGTCTCTCTGTTTGGGGCCGTTGCCAAGGCTGGCGGCCATTTTGAAGTGTGGGGAACGCCAACGAGGTATAAATAGGGTACAGGCAAAAATAGGGTCCGCCATCTTTGATGCGGTTTTGGCGGCCATGGCAACTACACGGCAAGAACACGCGCGAATCAAAGATGGCGGACCCCTATTTTTGCCTGTACTCTATACCTCGTTGGCGTTGCCCACACTTCAAAATGGCCGCCAGCCGTGGCAGCGCCCGAAACAGAGAGACGCGGAAATCGAATGTTTGCGCCTCTTATGTTATGCTCCCTGACGACTGCAACGTCTAAATGTCATTACGTGGCAACGTATTTTAACGGATATTTTTGAATCCGTAAAATCAGCCTATAAATAGTCATATTTAGCCTTATATTATTGCTTTTTATCATTCATGCCCCTGCTCTCAGCGCCTCTAGTGTCGACGTCCCACATCGCAACAGACTTTTCAAGACGTTCGATGCAATAAAAAGAAGTGTGCCTTAATCAAACATGGCCGCTTAGTGACTCGAAAATCTTCGCATCTCCAGTCGTATTTTGGTGATTTCCGGCTCTTTCGTGCATCTCTGAGGCTTCAGGTGAGTCTGCGCCGATTCCTAGGATGCTGAAGGATATTAAACACGCTGTTCTCAATAGGTTGGTAGGCGGATAGCAGCATAGGAGGCGGAAGAAGACGGGGCTTGTTTGGTGGTTCTAGGCTGGGCTTGGTTGTTGGCCCTCAAAACTGGTTCGTACACGTCTGTGAAGAGCTTCAGGTTGTGCACAGGATGTACTGGTAGACGCTGGCACAACGTACTGACAGGAGGACACTACACGGCAAGTTCTCAATACGCTGCACTGTACGCATAATAGTTACATAATATTTTTCCTTTCAAAGATCATGCCACGGAAAAAGCAGCCGCAGACTCTCCGCCAGATCAGCCTCAGTGCACTGGCCAGCACCGTACTTGAAGCATGTACCAGCGACGAACACGACCAGATCAGCCAGTACGTCCGTGACATACCGAAGATGTTTGCAAATGAGTACGTCAACGAGCTGCTGCGGTTGTGCACATTGCGGACTGATCACTTCAGCATCACCTGCGCTTTCCATCCCGAGTGCACGGAGATAAACAAAAGCCGTATAACGTCATCGCGGCATTGGTATCACCAGTTGTTGGTCGGTCTTCACGTAATGAGCGAACTGACTGTTCTGAAACCGAATGTCGAAGCATTAAAATTCAAGTGCGATGTTATGCAAGAACTTCCCTTTCCGCGTCTCAGTAAACTGCGATCGCTTAAACTGGCGCTCAGATCGTACCCGGAGCTCTTACTGCAAGTGGTTGAAAACTGTCCGCGGTTGGAAGAAATACGAGTCGTTACACGCATGCAGTTTGAGTGGACGCCTCTAGCGCAATGTGTGCATCTGAAAAGAATTTTTGTACGTCCAATACATCCGTTTGATGCCGTGTACTTGCTGGATCAGCTTCCAAGCCTTGAAATTTTGGAAGTCGATGACATGGCGAAAGTACTGCCACTGTGCGAACATGCATATCCGTTAAAGAGTTTCGTTCGATGCCTGAGAGTAAGCAAGTCAGCTTCGGTGCAAAAGCTTGTAAGTCATTTTCCGCATCTACAAGAACTAGACTTGGAGCTATCCGGCGACATTAATCTAAGCCCGATTAACGAACTGGCTAACCTCAAAGGCTTAACAGTACGACATGGTAATTGCGCGAACCTCGCTTGCCTGATGGACCCCTGCGTACGCCGTCTTTCAAAATTAGCGTTAACCTATGTTTTTCACATTGATTCACTGTTTAACGAAGACGTCGTGCCGACTCCGCTCGAGACCCTAGGTATTTTGGGATGTACCGGAATTAATTTGGCGGCTATAGGCAAGATATTTCCTAAGCTAAAGTCGTTTAATGCACGGGGCGATGAATTCATTGCGCTTCCCCCGTATCAAATGCTTGGTTTTCATGAAGTTGAGAGCTTGTTCGTAACTAGCAAGCTGCCGAGATGTCATTTGAAAAGCCTGTTGTCGTCCATCAGGAAGCTTAAGTACTTGGACATACTAAACATATCCGGTGACATGTTCGTCAGCCAATATCTGGCCGAATCGAGACTGAAGTACTTGTGCGAACTGTGCCTACATGACGACAACATGACGAAGGATGTGATTCCGATTATTCTGGAATCAACCGGCGATGACTTACATAAAGTGCTGTTGTTCGGCAACAACATGGTGTTGTCCCGTAGCGAAATGGATGCGTTATCCAGCCTCTTGCAGGTTTACGACATACATTTTTTCGTCAGCTGCGGAGAAATGCAGTTCATGCACGATTCACGTCTGGGATTTTACTGAGGCCTGTAGATGCACAACGAACAATTGTATGAAACCACGTGCGGTAAGAATAAAATGCGGCTGCGCTTTGAGTGTATGCTTTTTATTCGGATTAGTTGCTTGGATTACACAATCAATTTTCTATCTAGATAGGTCATTACTGGTCCACATCGTTACTATCGCCATGGAAATAGCTGTGTAGTCATTCTTGACTCGCAGGTGGTGGGCTGCTGTCGGCAGCAGGTTCCTGGCTTGGCTTGGGCCCCATTGGCTTTCCCGGCATCGAAGGCATGCCTGAAGAGCAGCAATTATACGTTGTGGTTAACAAGTAATGATTTCAACAAGTCGGTAAAACAAGCCTACAAAATTGAACTAATTAAAACGAAATACCTGGGAATTGTGGTGCTGCGTATGCTGTTGCGACCAGCATCATCACCAGCATCATGATGGTCAAAATGGTCAGAGGTGAAGACATTATGTTCGATGTAAGCTGCTTCTGTCAGACGATTGCGGCAGGAAGAACAAGTACCGTGCATGTCAAGTGCAGGCCTATTTATTTGGCCGTTCAAACTCCTCTGCACTGCGATTGGACCAGGTTGGCACGGATAATTATTCGCCATACTTTATGATCAAGTGTGCAGCTTTCATATTAATCATATTGCGCTTGATTTTTGTTGTCGCCACTGTCGCATAATTCAGCAACTGTACTGATTTATTAGCTTACGTTACAATCAAACCTAGAAAAACAAGTACTGTGCAAACATTGCTTGTCAGCTATTAAACGACCTGGTTAGTGATTGATGAACGACTGGCACACTCATTATTTTTAATTACATTGGAAATTTAACGTTTAAGTGCCAGCTGGACATGTCGCATGGTGCTGAAATATGAATTTTCGACCTAATTTCATGTAATTTACTGCATGTCGTGCAGCATTTGCTCTGCAATTAACACAGTAATATTAATAGTTAAAATCTGATTCATTTGTACTAATAGTGATCTTGTTGCCTGACAAAAGTTGAAGCATTTAATATATTTCTATGAATATAATATTTTACTGCTAGTTGAGGCTAGGACATCTTATGCGGTGCAATTAACGCAGTAATATTAATTAAGTTAAATTGTAGGTCTAAAATTCGGGCTAATAAATTCGTATTCCCGCCTTGCCCTAAGTCACGTGATCCCCCCCATTGGAGATGTTGGGCCCACTTTTGAGAGGGAGTGTCTAAGGTATTATTATTAATATTATTATTACTATAATAAAACCACTATGAAGGAGCTGATGACCATGATGATTAACCAGTGATTAATTAAAAAAATTAAACCGCCTAAAAGGTTGCCAGATGGTCCGCCATATTGCAGATCTTCAATTTCAACCCGGCCAATCAGCATCGAGCGGCTTGTGGTAAGTGGAGGCCGCCATCTTGCAGCTCTGGACCAATCAGAGGCGACACCGGTTTTTCACATTCGAACATGGCGACTTTTGCAGATTTGGGAAGACTTCCAGGGTAAAGTTTGAGGCCTGGTTTTCATCTCGCAGACACGCTGTACTGGCTGGGACACGGGTACATTTTGTGCGGTGCAGTCCGTAGGTACCCAAGAAAGGACCGGCTGAAGCCTCACTGCTGTGGAACGCAGACAATGGACCAAGAACCTGCTGATGTGGTAACGGTCGTCATTTGGAGCACCCAAAAAAAATATGAAGCTCTATTTTATTGTGTTTTACATGATAATTATTGTAGGATAAAGATCAGCAACTTGCGGAAAATTTGAAGCGGAATAAATACATGTCAAAATGTCTGATCCATGAACTGCTCGTTCTAATCAGATTTTTTTGGTGAAATTGGTGCTGGATTGGGGGTTATTAAAAATTTAAATTCATTCCAAAACAGAGCTTAACTTATTGATAAATTATTTCTCTTATTATAATAGTATTATTATTTTGGTAAGATACTATAAAAATTGAAAGCTGTACAACAGTGCTGATCTGAGAGAGAAATGTTGGAATGTAATGAATTTGCAATTATTTGGTTCCCAACTTTCAAGCAATACACTAAGAACCTGTAGTTATTTATTTTAATATTATTATGGTTTTGGTAAAATTTTGGTACGTACCGTAAGTTACTAAAAATTGAAAGCTATAATATATAGCAAAACGGTGCTGAACTGGGAGGTAAATGTCTGAAAATCATGAATTTTGCCAATTTGTTTTCCTAACTCACTTAATGGCGCTAAGAGCCTGTAGTTATCCGTTATTTATCCCAATTATGATTTTGGTAAGTTACTAAAAAGTTTAAAGCTATAACACATAGCAAAACAGAGCTGATCTGAGAGAGAGAGAGAGAGAGATGTTGGAATGTCATGAATTTGCAATATTTTTTCTAACGTTGACGAAATGTGTTAAGTACATGTAGTTATTTATCTGCTTCACCGGCCAGGGTCGGGGGGTAAAACTCAAGCTCCGTAAAACTGGCATTTACGGAGGGATTGGAAAGTACGGAGGGTGGAACTCCGCGATTTTCTGTTTTACGGCGGCTCCCCCCGTAAATTCGTGCTTTTACCGGGGTAAAAATTTCTACCGCGACTGGTGCACCCGGCCCTCATTATGGTTTTGGTAAATTAACATCCATAAACATGGCAATGCCCATGCTAAACAAGTCGCGGACGCCATCACATAACGTATGGTGCGACATTACTTTTGCGGTTAATAGTACAATGATTAAAAAATTGCAAATGTGGATTTTTTCACCATATTTTTTTAAAAATGTCAACAAATTTAATTCCTGCCCATTCCCATTTTCTCCAGTTGAAATATTGAAAATTTACACCAACAAATTGCAGATGCAACCAAATGAGCTTTGTGTTTCTAATAATTGTTATCTGCAATGTCTGCTAAACAATTATTGTACATTGCAACAAACTCGATCCTGTAGCAGATCCTTATCGTGTGACAAGGGGAAATCGTTGACCGGATCTTTTGCACTTTTCAGATCGATGATCCAACTTGGATTGCCAACAAGGAGGTACAGGCTGGTGAAATCCTGGCCTTGGAAAGCACGTGTGACCAAGACGAGATCAAGGTGCAGCGGGACTCATTTAGAGTCTGGTTTGTCGGTGATATCCATGCGAAACCCCAGCTGGACGGTGCTACGATTGAGTTGAAGTGGAGGAAAACCAGAGCGAGAGGTACTTTATTCCGTCATTTACGGATTACATCACGTGCTTTTTAGACAATCTGGATTTGCTGTGTTTGGTGCTCCCTGCTATAAGTCGTAAATGCCTCATTAACTAACCGATGTAACTTCCAGGTGAATATGAAGCGGCGAACATCTCCCACCTGCCTGCGATAACGCTCCACTTCCTGCTGCCTTGCACTTACCCTTCGCACAGCCCACCAGAGTTTCAACTGCGGTGTTGCTGGCTCAGCGAGGTCCAGGTGAGTATATAAAGAGTCCTGCCATGCGTTCATCCTGAAACTTGCTCTCTAATTTCTCCACGACTAGCTCTCCAAACTGTGCAGACGCATGGATGAGATCTGGGCTGAGGATGAGGGTTGCGAAGTCCTGTACAAATGGATGGCATTCTTACGCGAGAAGAGCCTTGAATTCCTCGGGTGCAAGAGTGTCCTGAACCTGACCGCAATTGTGTTCAGACAATGGCAGAAGAAGTCACATCCTCAGCCGAAACGGACCCAGAAGAAGTCAAATCCACAGTCAAAAAGGACGCAGAATAAGTCGAAGAAACGTGCTGATCCGAATGTTGATGATCTTGCGAAGATAATCTTCATGCCCCGTCCTCGCAACACTGAACCTGAAGGAGTGCCTTATCTGGACAGACGCACCAAGGTGATCCTTCCTCCGTCCGTCGCTGTAGTGGAAAAGCCCTCTCTGTTGCCATACTACCTGATCCACTTCTCCCAGCAAGAAATGCAATCCCAGTACGACGCTGCTTTCCAAACGTGCAAAATTTGCATGGACACGAAAAGAGGACGCGAATTCACTGGCATACTGGGATGCGGACATGTTTTTTGCACCGAGTGCGTCAGGGAGTACTTAACTGCTCAAATTAGAAGCGGATGTGGACGGGACCTGCTGTGTATGGAGGTAGCCTGCGACTGTGCGGTATCAATTACACAGGTACTGTGCGCTTGAACCGCCACAATTTTGTATTCCTAATTTATGGCTATCCAACAGATAAAGGCCTTGGTTGATCCCGAGGTGTTCCAGATGTACGACCAGGCTCTTCTGGAGTCATCGCTGGCCTCGATGAGCGATGTGGTCAAGTGTCCGCGGCCGTCTTGCCAGTGCGATACCATCATGGACTCTGACAACATGGCTGTATGCAGCAAATGCGGGTTCGCATTTTGTGTGGAGTGCCGTGCAGCCTACCATGGTGTCCAGCCCTGTGCGATGTCAACTCATGAACTACGTAAGCTGGCCAAGAAGTACGAATCGGCTAGCCCCGATCTGAAGCGAGAGATGGAACGCGAGTACGGACGCAGGCATCTAACCACACTGCTGAGCCAATACCTGTCGGACGTATGGATGCAGGACAATGCCAAGACCTGCCCCAAGTGCAGGGTCTTCATCGAGAAGTCAGACGGATGCAACATGATGACATGTCACAAGTGTGCCGAGCCTTTCTGCTGGTTGTGCGGAATGAGCCTGGACAAGACCAATCCGTACAGTCACTTCTGGCGGAACGATTCCAGCTGCTTTGAAAAGCTGATGCAAGGCATGGACGTGGGTGGCGATGAAGTGGATCCGGAGCTGGCAGCGGCTCAAGCTGAAGAATGGATGGATGCAGAAGATGAGGAAGTGGATGAAGTGGTATGGATGCTGGAGAACCAGATCGGGGCGCTTATCACACTGGAGCGTGAAGGTTAATTTATTAAGTGCGCCATCTTCATTTTCTTTATGGTTTTGTTTAATATCCGGACTAGTCATTTCTGGACATTTTTTTTATTTTTCTAAAAGCGGATGAGTCCAGAAGTTATATGTCGAGTATTGTTTAATATCCAGACTAGTCATGTCTGGACATTTTATTTACGGAAAGTTGATGAGTCCAGAAGCTATGGTTTATTCAGACAAGTCATTATTTTCACATTTCTGATTAGCATTTTTTTTTTTTTACAGGAAGTCGATGAGCCCATAAGTTACGTCCGGTATTGTTTATTATTCATACTAGTGATTAATTTACACATATCTGGACATTTTTTTTACAGTTCATTTATGCCCCCTTTTAATTTTATACAGTTCAGTTTTCACCACCTTTTCATATTTTGCAGTTAATTTTTTTTGCGAGGTTTTTATTTTGTCCAGTTGATAAGGGTTTTTTTCCCCTCGCAATCTGCTGTTTTTGTAATATGACCTGGATTTTTGTCGCCAGTATTTTTATCTTAGTTAAGAGGAAGAAGTCTGATTTTATGCTGCTTTCTTGTGATGTGGTTAATTTAATGTGTTCACTTTTTATGTTGGGCATACTGCGGGGCATACTAGAGAAATCCAGGTCCGCAGCATTGCCGATATGAGCATGGCAGTTTAAAGAGATTCCCCAACATGTAAACAAGCGTAAACATAAACAAGTTCTTCGGATTTTCTCTTCCGAAGCGTTTGTTTACGTGCTATAGTTAATGCATTAAATCCTGTCTTGTTGGCTCGTTATGATCCTTCAGGACTACATGTGGACTTGATGAGATGATAGATTGGAAATTAATATTGCATAAATTATTCGAAGGCCAACAAAATTGGACCTGGTTGATTTCTCATGTACGCTCCCCCACCGATGTGATGTTATGAAACGAAGGTTGTGTACTGATTGCGAGTAAGTAACAAGTGTACTTGATAATATTGGCAGCTTGTATTGTTCAGGCAGCTGTCAAAAAGACTGTTATGTTCCTTGTGCCAAAATAAACTGTATGCGGTTTACCTGCATATCAAACGCCTGTTTTGAATTTTCATGTTTATGCGCGCCGCAAGAGTAAAATCGAAGAATATGATTGTGTAATTTGTATCAGTGCCGTAATAAAAGTTGATATAGTAATTCTCAAAACGATGATGGTGACTTCTGCACCCACTGTTTAGTTGGAAAAAAAAGTAATAATTTCAGCGCAAGTTCTGAATGAGCAATTTAACGTATAGCAAGTGAAAGCAGCGATCGCAGTTGCTATTCGGAAAGTAGCAGCTACAGGCTGTCGTCTCCTGAGCAGCTCCGTTTGATTCGACCCTCCCTGTTCCATTTCCAAGATGGCCGATTTTCTGTTGTGATCAAATTTTTCAAGTCGTCTCTCTCTGGAGTCTCTGGGGCTCTTTGTTGGATGAGCTTTGGACATCGTTGGAGGGGACTGGTGGGAAGGCCGCTGGACCCGTGTTTGCAGTACTCTCCGTCCTTCTGAGGGTGTATGACACAGGTATAAATGACTGCGGGGGTGTGTGTCTGCCGCCAACTGGAATTGATGACTTTCCAGTTGCACGCCCCTAGCGGCCAAATTTGGCCTGCCATCAAAATGGCGGCGTTAGTTATGCAGAGGCGGGATTTTCCTATCCCTGCCCATGTTAAATGGCCTCTGCTTGCTCGCGTCTGGGGGTCTGGCCCCGGGGCAGATCTTCGTGACATATTTTTTTCTGGAGTGAGGAGGTGCCTGGACTGCCCTCACCAGGTTCCAAAAGTTAATTGGACCCCGGGCGGACTGCCCCCGGAGTGATTTCGTGAATGGTGATCGCGCTTT
>KZ538991.1:4058-27539 GCA_000934665.2 Catajapyx aquilonaris
CCCCCCCCCTCCCCATAGATCCGCCACTGGCCTGAGGAACGTAATCTGTTTATGGTTCAACTTTTCTCCCTTCCTCCCCACGCCCCACTGCACATTTTTTTTTCTTCACGTCCGTTTTGGTCACCCAAATTCCGAAAAATGTATTGACATCTCATTATGAACATCCCGTGAAATGAAATTCTGTTTGCGTGTTTCTAGCTAATGTCAAGTTTCCCATAACGGAATGATGTTAGGCTGTGTATCCGGTATCTAGTCATGGTGCCATGAAATTAATAACCCGATGTATGCGAAAAATATGGTTACCTACAGCTACAGCACATTAATTATGACCCCACTGGTCCGAATTTCGGAACAAAGCAGTGGGTAGAGAATTAGCACAGAACATCTAATTGTCAACAGAAATCTTTTCCTGAAACCCCACCCATATACTGGTACAGTACTCCGCATTGCCATCAGCATAAGAATATCGTCATGCTAATAAGAATGAATGCTGCTCTTGGCGTCACTTAGAACACGAGCAGAAGCGAAGAAAAGGATGGATGACTTGGGTGTGCAGATCGCGCGTACTACACCCACCATCGTGTTAGCTGAATGGGTGTGGTTCCCCGCTTGTCTCTGCCCATGTAAATTCTAATTCCCTCCAGGATTACCCCAAATCACTCTAATGGACTCGCATAATAACTGCCTGCTACTTGTTGCCACACAGATTTATACTTAGCTTTCTCGTCTAGGTGATAGTCCGTTATTCCCCTGGCGGCCGTCAAAAACGCAATTTTCCAGAATGTTCTCAAATCTCTCGTTATTCTAAAATTGCGAGTAAATGAAATCTATCCTGTTTCTCTATATGTGGAACTTATTTTAAAATACAGCAAAACCGTTTTATAACGGACCCTGTATATAAGCGGAATTTGGTTTGGTCCCGGCGCAGAATTTCAATGCGTTTATCTTGCAAGGACCTGTTCATTAATGATAATTTTTTTCCTAACGGAGTGACTCCACCACAGGCCGTTTAATTTATTGGTTAACAATACACAACCTCATCTTATCGTAGGTCTTTTAGTGAATGAAATCAGTCTGGGTAAAGTAGGCGTAAGGGGAAGATGGATAGGCCTATCGTCACTTATCAAATGGTAATGACCCTGCAGGATAAGGAAAGAAATCTTTCCTGAATTAGCAAACTTTGTCGTTCTGTTAAGAAACATCATGATCGGGACTAAGTACAGTACAGTAAATGGGGCAATTATTCTAAGGCATGGGATAGTTTAACATTCCGCGCCCAAAATTATGCAAATTATTATGCAAGGTCCAGGATGTTCGTATAATTCCAGATACCCATTTTTATCCCAAATATTTCAAAACGCTTCTGAATACAATGAAATTATAGTCGTGCAGTTACTATTAAAACTATCCGCAAGTATGCAAAAACGGTTTTAAATTATCGACCACTTTCTATATACACCTCACGAACACTAACATTTGATATTGCTATCTAAGAGAGATTTTTGAATGGGATATCATACACTCCTATACGCTATAGCTATAGGCTATACCCATGTGTCCCAGTGTTATTGTTGACACAAATGGAATGTCACCTATTGCAATTATTGCCCTGAATTACGATTGAAGAAGAGCAAGGTCAGCAGCGGCTGAGTCTAATATCAATTTCTAGCAACTGTTGGCGCCTCACTTGTTACCCTACTGGGCGTATCGCATGGAATAAGGGTGTGTGGTATTTGAAATGTCAAGATACTAAAGTTTTCTTTCGCAACAAGTCATTCGACAGATTATCATTGTAACATATGAAAAGGTAAACATTCCCACCCTTCGCCGGAGCGAATTTTCGAGTGACTACTACATATATTAAGTAGGCGTCACCGTCTAGGTGGTCTGTTGACTGTATCGCCACGTCCACGTTAAACGCTATGACGTTGATAAATTGTACCATAACAATGTCACATGTCTGGCAGGTGTATGCAGATATAATCGAATTGGATATTATCAACGCTACGTGCTCGCGTAAATCCAAAATTAAATTAAATTATAATTCATTCGCTCGCCTTATATACCTGGGTAGGTATATACAGTACTAATCTGAATAAATGCTGAGAAGTATTGAAAATTCTTACCTCTTAACTTGCGCTTTTAACCGGCCAATATCGACAGAGACGACCAGCTCTAGATTTTCCCCCTTTCCCATCCGACAGTTTGCAAAAATGATGATTATTAATCACTAACAATTAAGGTAGCCATTAAGAGTGGACGTGCATCAGAATATCCTGGAAGCTTTACAATATCGAGTTGAATAATAAGAACATGTCATGACTAGTGGCTTTTATTGACTTCCTCAAAATCCATATCCTTGGACACATTGTGTGATTTGTGTCAATATGTGGTTCACTTCTTCTAGTGTACATTTTGCGCCCATGAGTCCTAGACAAGTTTTCATCCTTATTGCAAACTATTGTAATGTTTGTAATACATTGCCGATGAACAAAAGCGTCCATTGGATGGTTGTTTTTTTATAGCTCCGAAAATGTGGTGTTAGGCTTTCGCTTGCATCACTTGAGTCGCACTTGGCACAGTTGTATATGATGAGACAATTCTGTCGCACAGAGGTGGAAACCACGGTATGTATCGATTGAAGGGAAAGCTGAATGTTGCTTTTAATGTGTCGTGAGAATGAAAAATCGACTTATCGGATGCACGTGACTTAACTGTTAATTGAGTATATGCCATGGAAATAGTCGTGCTTCGACACAATTCGTTTGTTATGGTGTCAAATTGGCGCCATTCCATTAGCATTTCTGCAAGGCCAGCACACACGTTGCCACGCTGAGGGAAATACGAATCTGTGACACGCAATTACTCTCTGGTAATGTGATTTGCAGTTCTAATTCTATTATATGGAATTGCAATGTACAATGTGCTTCACAAGTGTATTGGTCAGTTAACATGAACTCACGTTATTTTGAAATTATTCTCTTCTCTGCAACTGTAGACCATCAATAGCTTTAAAGGGGCGTATTCATTTATTGCACTGCACTGTAATGGTCGGCTAAAAAGGCATTCTATTTCCATATCCGCTCATTAATCCTGAAAATCCGGAAACCTAAGACAGTTATGCCATATAGTATTGACTCTCCCATGTGGCCTAACGCCCAATAATAATCTCAGCTATCTTATCTTCAGTATAGGTAACTGATAAAAGTTGCTCAGATGCAACATACATATGTGTCAATTCATGTGCCTCATGGTCTAGCCTAGGGTATATCATGAACGTCATAACTACCATCATTACCTATCGAAATTATCTATCACATCCTGGAGCATCATTATTGTTGCATTAGAAAATCTATAAAGGCTCAATAACTTATTTGTGACATCTTCAAATTCATCCTATAGAAATAGTAATAATAATTAAGGTTTAATAATCCATTCCGAGAACTGTTCTCCCCATAAGTGCTTGCGATGGAGCTTCCGGTTTTCAATTACACAACTTTGGAATCTCTCAGGGTCTATATATCGGTCTGTTTATACAATATGCGGTATCTGCACTTGGGCAAGCACAACTCATATGGTCAGCCACCTTACATTTTTATTTAGGCAGTGGTTGTTGTAATTTGCTCTGTTACGGAGCAATGAATTAAGACATTCGTAAGCAAATGTATCATACCGGTAATGCTGTATATATTTTATACAATGGTGATGGAGGTACAGTAAATGATAGCGTCGATAATAATTCTTGATACACTTTGCTTTCCAGTAGTAGTAGTAGTAGTAGTAGTAGTAGTAGTAGTAGTAGTAGTAGTAGCTCTTGGTAGTAGTAGTAGTAGTACGAGTCATCCTATAGCATAGTCGTAGTAGCTCTTGGTGGTGGTAGTAGTAGTGGTGGTAGTAGTAGTAGTAGTAGTAGTAGTAGTAGTAGTAGTAGTAGAGGGCGTTTCACTATGCCAAACAGCAGGTACTATATCGCTCAAAAACATAGAGACGATTTTGCATTTGACTCATGTGCAGCCTGCACTTGAATCAAATGCAAAATCGTCTCTTATGTTTTTGAGCGATATTACATTGGGTATACGGTATGTATTTCGGCGACACACTCATTACGTGGCGTAAGCAAATGTCCCAACCATGTTAAAAAGATAAGCCAGACGCATACAATCACATTTGGGCACCCGCATTTGACTCAGCGTATTATGATATACAGTGAAACCTGTCTACTACGGACCCTGAATATAGCGGATTTGGCCATTGCAGAACTCGTTTGGTTCAGGGGAAAGAGGTTCAATTTCTGCCGCATTTAACGGAAAGCTGCTCAGTACGGAATTTCTCCTACAGAAACCAACGACTCCTCTACAGATAGGTTTCATTTGGGGGGGGGGGGGGTGTGGTGTTGCACGTCTCTATCAATATAAATAATACTTCATAATACTACACTACAACCGCCGAAGACGAGTCGTCACGACCAGCATAGCTACACTGCTAGCTACATGCAGCAATAAAAAGCTACTTACCAATGGACAAAACCAGAATGAGGGCGTATTTAAACCGCCTGAAGCTGGCATGCTTCCTACTCATCATCTTCCCAATTCCCGCACTTCATAAACCCTGTCCACAAGATATATCAGTGGTCCCTCACAGTCGGTGCGCGAAGTGACTGAATGGCACACTATACATACGCTGCCTGTTGGTGGAGCTTTTGCAGTCTATTTCTTGATTGGTGCAATCCCCTCCCGCGAAAGCGCACTACCCAATACTGCACTACTGGGAACTCCGTATACCATTTCCAACTCTGCCTGTGCACATTCAGCATTTGTGTCGGATCAACAGGTGATTTGCCTGGCTTTCACTGCAGTTCAGCGAGACACCAGATTGTATAATGCTCACATGTCCATTTGATAGTGAGACTGATGGGAAATTTCTGATATGATATGCTGATAAGGGCGGCTGCATACGGGGTGGCTAGTATCTCCCGAGTTTGGTTCAGGTTGGTATAATTATATTCAAAGGCCAAAATACTCTGTATCGAAGCTATAATTACTGCATGTGGTGGATTACCATGGCGCGCTGTATGCGGAATGTCCTCCACAGCCCACCACATGTCTATAACCGCTTGATGGGTGCGGTATCCTTCGGGTACAGTACAGTACACCCTATAACAACAACAACAATAATGGTGTATACCCAGTGTGCTGATATGCTCTATAATGCCAATACTAACAATGTCATAATTTCATTGTGTATATGTCGCGTCCAAAAATGATGTAGTATTTTGGTTTTAGAATGAGCCCATGGATCTTATCGACTTATCTAAAGCTAATGTTTGACGACGGTGGCGTTTCCTGAGGCACGTCCGGGGAAAGACTAGGAAAGGTGAGTAACTCGGTGTTTCCCACCACAACCATCCACAAGTGTACAGTAGAACACGTGTACAGTCGATTACAGTTTACAATGAACATGAGTCATGGGGAATCTCCTGTTTAAATTTGCCACGAAACAGCGTCATTATCGATCGTTCTAAATTATTTCCATTTTAAAACCTCTTATTATCTCTCTCAGGCGTGAGTCCCATTCGCATAAGACAATGGGTGGTCTCCGTCTTTACCTGTAGACTCTTCTACACAGTTCCATGATTTGACGTTATGTTTTGGGATGAGACTTATGAAACCAGCTATCGTCTCACAAATGTTCACCATCAGAGTACTAGGCCTATATCATTCACTATGATGTTGTTGACCGCTGCTACATTAATCCGTTCATCTCAAGAGGATTCTCAAATTGTCATACAAATGCGTGGTGAACGTGCACCAATTGGGACGGCGAATTTTGTGAAAAAGGGAAGACACAGCTTTGACTGGTGAGTGGTCTATTTCTATGAAACAGTTATTTTTAATGTTAAAACATAATTCTCATTACTTTGGTACCAGCCATGTACTTGCATAAGGTGGGTGGTTGTCTGTTGAAAATGTTACGTATTATTGCAAATTATTGCGCCTGTTATTCCTAGCCATACCAAGAGCTAATGGCCATACATTTCCTCTGATATAGTCTTGGGCCTAATGCCATTTGTATAATGCTGTGAAAACGCAGAAAAACTCAAAACAACATGCAAAAACTTGAAGCACCTGGTGAAATATGAGCCTCAATTTCTGGTCGGAAGAAAAAATATGATAAGTGTCATGAGGCATGCTTGTAAAATTGAATTGCAGGTATCCGATGGGGGGAAATTTTTAAAAACATTGGCATATGCTCTTTCACGTGGAGCATATTTTGCAACCTTTAACTCAATTTGACCAAAAATGTTGTTGAACATGGGCTCTTTCCATTCTTTGTTGACTCAATTTTAATGCATGCTACGGCACAATAGCTGATCTTATTCAGTTATATAATATTGTTTATCAGAACTTTTCTCATAATATTGTGATCTAATTCTGCCACGATAAAGACCATCTGTTTGGCTTGAAAAATGTTCATTTGCTTCACCTTCTAAGACTGACTCCCCAGTCTATTTATAATGTCAGTTTCTTACTAGTGCATGTCGGATGAATCATATTATGGCTCATTCTTGCATCACTGTCTTACAACTGCAATGAAACCAATGAGCGGATGTCTCCAGGTCACAAAATGACTAGCAGTCAGAGCGCGCCCACCCTGACTTAGGCGTATGTGACTATAATGGATCAAGTGGCGCCTTCCTTGACCCTCCCTGTGATCTTTCTAACTGGCGGTATTAAATAAGTTAATATTAATAGATGAGCTGAGGCCGGCCACATTCGCATGATGATGGCATTCTATCTTAGGAAGCAGCCAGCTTCCCGCATGACTGCGGGCGTGGTGCGAATCATAGATGGTGTGAATATTGAAGGTTCCTATTTTCAGAGAAAGTTAAAATGCGGAATAGAGCGTTACTCGGCGTTACTATTGTTGCTGCGGGTACTGGTACACATTCGGCTATAAAAGGAACTCATTCTCCCACAGGTTACTTGCCATATCATTGTGTAAAAAATGACACATAATTTTTTCATTTATAAATTTTACATGAAACGTTTCAGTGGTAAACATTAACAACTCAAGTAAGGTTTTATACGGTCGGGGGAGGTGTGGTGGCCGAGATGGTAACGTCTCGGCTTGCTGAGTGAAAGGCCCCAGGTTCGATCCCTGCCTGGGGAACTTCCTTCCACCTGCGTCGGGAGGGTCTCTGACCTGCACCAAGGAGGTGTCTGGCAACCTAACCTCCTGGGGGACTGCACATGGCCCAAAAGGCTAGGACAATGCACCTGCACAAGTGTCCCCTCCCCAACAATCCCTTTCCCTACCCTATATCCTGAACAAGTCCTTGCACGGAGACTGAAGAAAATACGGAAAACTGATGGTGGTATGCCACCCCCCTAAACGAGCCGAATGGCTCGAGCACAGGGTATCAATAAAAAAAAAGTTTTATACGGTCATATTTATTCTCTGTTTAAAATTTCGGACCTCAGGCTAAAAATTAATGTTGCTAATCCATGACCTGACGTAAATAATAATTTTCATAGCCTACTAGGCTACTGTGTAATATTTTTATTATGAAGTTACTGGGTGGAATTTTCGTCCAACTACTACAGTTACTGCTAACTTGGCAGTGTCAGTGCCAACACTGCTAAGGTAGCAGTAATGACAAAAATTCCACCCACTTTCTTTTAAAAATATTCTGTTGCTGGAATTTCCCCATAATTTACGGCTTTGGGGTAATTCAAGCAGATTTTAAAAAATTAGGCCTAGGCCTATTTTTACCATAGAAAATATTGTTTCTTCCATATTAGATATGGGGTTCATATATATATTTGCAACAAAATCGAAAAATATGACTTCCACCCTCCGTCTGAATTGAAATGGAACCAGCCATATGATGTTGGAAATCCCCCAGCATGTTCCTCGATGCATCTTTAAAATATAAATTCACTTATATATGTGTATGTGCATAATAACAATAGCCTACAGTGCGTTCGGAATCCAAGTATTGTTGTCCTTTTGGTTATCGCAAATGTCTCCCGAAGTTGTTATATTTTTCGAAGTGCACCCGATATCACCAGCTGCTACATTCAATATTGGACACCTCAATCGGGCTCAAAAAGCCCCACAAAAATAACAACTTCGGGTAAAATTTGCGATAACTAAAAATGACCCCTTGGAACACACTACTTATTCCATATGCGTCTCACATATCACATATGTGAGGTTTTGTCTCATATTCGTGTCACATGCGACCAGGAGCCAGTGTACTGAAAATCCGCCTTCTTGTGCCAGGCCAGAAAAAAATTCCACGGATAATTTTTCACGTAAGTAGCTACTGCGTACTGTACAGCATTGCTACATCGGGATATTCGAAAAGAGGCGCCAACCTCCAGGGTCCCACCCAGCTGTTGGCAACTCTCCTGTTGGCAATGCGCAATAGTGAGTGGGGAGAGGTGGAGAGTGTGGTGGGGGATAGAGAGGCCAAGCCAGGCCGGCAGAGAACGTTCCATTCCATCAGGTCTTCATTCGGTGACCGCTCATCTCGAAGAGAGGTCGTTGTTTTGTAGTTCACGCCGTGTTCTCATCACGTTTGTGCCGGTCCTCGTGTTCCATGGTCATTTGAGCAGGGAGTGAGAAGTATGGCTCTAAGGCAAACACCGCTGACTTGCAGCGGCCACACCAGGCCTGTGGTGTACCTTGCTTTTAGTCCGGTCAACGACTATGGCTACTTTCTGATTTCAGCCTGCAAAGGTGAGTATGGGGCTTGGCCAGGGATGCGTTTCTTTGGTGTGGGACCGGTTTTCATGTCGCAGTATCACTCATACGAGGAATGCAGCGTAGGTGTGCTGGTTTCAGTGGGTTGGTATTTGATGAAGGAGAAGGGAATATTATTTTATCATTGTTTTTGTTATTTAAAGCTTTGTTGGCTATCAGAGGTGAGTTATTCAGTTATTTCACGTAATGGAGCGGAGGTGATCCATTGTATGTATTGACTGACATGTTATTGATAGTTTCATATGTTGAGAAAACAGTAGCTGGAGACCTGTTTTTCACATGGGTGGAATGCCAATGTTCTATCCGTCCTCTTCACAAATTTATCCGGTTACATGGTAGGAAATAGCTGCGGAATGGCTACCTCATTGCCATGGTAACTCCATCGCCACATAATAGGTCCAGCATGGCTATGGCATGGTTATGGAATAGTTGCAGTGTAAGGTAGCCTCCCACCCAGCCAAACGGGTAGCCAGAATAATTGCTGCAGACCAGAAAAAATCCGAAATTTTGGGTATACTGACTCAAAAAGGTTCGGACTTTTCCCTGAATCAGCGGCACGTAAGTCATGAGATGTATCAATTTCAGCACTTTCATTGACAGTAGACTGAAAGTGGATTAGGTAGCCATGACATACCTTACATCAGTGGTTTCCAACCTTTTACCAACTGCAACCCCCTAAACATGTTTCCATAAATGTGCGACCCCCCCCCCCCCCNACACTCTGTACGGCCGCAAAAATGCTTCAATTTACACAGAAATTGCAGCAAAAAAAAAAAAAAAGTTTAACAAAGACTCGCGACCCCCAGGTTGGAAACCACTGCCTTACATAGTATACCAAACAAACTTTCTGCTTTATATAGAGTATATTCAGACTCAGGAGTGCCAGTGGGAAACTAGATGTTGTGTAATCTCAAGTAATTCATGAAGCTAATAAGAACAAAATTTTGCACAGTAAGGCAACATTCCTCTTTGTAAAATTGTCATAATAAAATCTTATGATTAAAAATGGATAGATTTGTAAATATTTTTCCAAGTCAAGGCAGTGTGTTACAAACGACCCCATCATAGGGGTGGTTGTAACAGATGGCGGGGTCGATTGTAACACTGTCTTAAGGGGAAAATGTAATATGGAAGAACAATTTACACCCACTGATCTTCTCGACAATTGTCTTATAGCCTACTTGATCCACCTAGATTACTCTTTATCTCTCGATACACTGGAATTTATTCAGCGTGCAAGTATTAGATGAAAATGGATTTTTTATTCATATAAATTTTCGACAAACTGGTTATAACAGGCTTTATTGCACAAAATAATAACTATTTCTACTCACAATATCCTGTGGGATATGTAGCTGATCTATACACAGACATGATTTTACCATGTTACAACCGACCCCAAGGAAGTTGTTACAACTGGCCCCATTGTGTGTTGTCTTGTAGATATGCTTACTACTTTTTAACTGAACTTGATTTGGTCATCCATACCGTCGGTGTGACCCCACTAAAGGAACCTTTCTCATGATACCAAGGGCAATTCAATAACACTTCTACCCCACATAATCACTTAATTACTGCCACTCAAAAAAGTTGGGAACATACCTTGATTTTGGTTTTTTTCATATAGAAAAACAAAAAAGGAGTATTCAAAGTTTTGCCTGGCTTAGAGATCACAGTGACACATATACTGTGTGAGTTTCAGCTTCAGGCCCTTCCAAACGTATTTATTATTGGCGATGTTACAACCGTACCCTGTTACAACCGACCCCGATCTCCCTTAATACGAAGGCATGCTGATACGTTTTGCCCCCATGTATACATAGAATGTGTAATACATTTCACAGGACAATGCAGGTAACATCAAATAAAAGCTTGGAATGCCCTCTTCAAAATCATGTTTGCTTTTTTACATAATCATCACCTACAGAAATACACTTGTGCTTTACCGATTGCCCTGTGCACTCTTTTCCCAAAGATGAATACACACCCGAAGGGCAATCGGTGTAGCTCCAATGCAGAAGTTGCGGCTGCTATTCGCACTTTAGTGCCTCTCCTGCAGCTCGGAGTCCTATGCCGACCGGAGAAAAGAATGAGTACATTGTTGGCAGAAGTGTATTGCTGTAGGTAGTGATTATGTAGTAAAGCAAATATATTGTTTTGTAGAGGACATTCTAGGCTTTAATTTTATGTTACCAGCATTGTTCTGTTAAATGTATCACACATTCTATGTTCATGGAGGCAAAAATTATCAGCATGCCCTTGTACTAATAGTGAACACAACTGACAGGGAATATTGCTTGCTATTTTTTAATTTTAATTTTGCCCTATAAATATTTCAATTGATCTTTGTATGATATGAGAAAGTTGTGTCTGGTCATTATACTACTAATACTTCTGAAACAAGAAGTAATGTTCAGCCCTGCTATGTAGGGACACATTTCTAGGTGGTGTGGATGTGAAAAAACCTGTCATTACAATCTTATACACTTTCAGATGGAAAGCCCATGCTTCGCCAGGGCGACACAGGAGACTGGATCGGGACCTTCGAAGGCCATAAGGGAGCTGTATGGGGAGTAGCTCTCAATGCGGACGCCAGTAAGGCAGCTACTGGAGCAGCTGACTTTATGGCAAAGGTATACGTCTCCTTTGTGCAAATTTTGTACCTGGAAAACTATATATTTTTCCCACCAAGGGCCAAGAAATGGTGTGCTATACCCGAGGTGAGGTGAAAATGAGTATGTTATGTCAGGAGTCAAATGCACAGAGCCTTATGAAAGCATGCCAGGGCCGGCCTTTATAACCAAACGTCTGTAGTTATAGCCGAGGCTGTTATATCAGTATTCAACTATAATAAGTACAATCCGTTCACCCCAGAGCAGCGGGGTAACATTTCGCTAACAATGTGGTGAGGTGTCAATAAGAATTGACATTGCTAGGTGATGGAATCATGAACAAAGGAAGTATTTGACGGAAATAATTGGTGGAAAAAATCATAACTTAAATCCTGCAGCAGGTGGAAATGCGAGGTTTTGAACATAGATCCGCACCATAATACTGCGGACTCCGCCCTTTGATGAAGAAACCAAATTCCGAATAGTTATTGAGCAAAAAAATAGAAAATGTATTTTTTATTGGTTTTTAATTTTTTGTGGCGTTTTGAAGAGGAATTGAGTTTAGCTGCAAATGGTAGGAATGCACTTCACGACGGTGGGCATCTGTGTTCAAAATTTAGAAGCTCCACATGCAGCTGAATTTGAGTTAGGGCGAATAAAAAAAGCGTAACGACAACAACAACAAGAAGATGATGTTGAAAAAATTCATTGTTGAAAATTGTTGTAGTCTTACTTAGGGGCTCCCGTCCCTAAAATATGTTCAAATATTTATCATTTTAACTCATGGTGGTCCTTTTGAATGTAAAATTCCAAAAAAATTCATCTACAGGGTGTTCCAGAAAATTTTTAATGTGCAATTAACTTTAAATGTATTAAATTTATTTAAAATTTTGAAGTCACTATAAAATTGTTACAAAATAATACTAAAACACTGTACTATGAGAAACTCCTAAGAGTCCAGACTTACCGGCCACCCTGTTCTGACACCGCGGGAGGGGGTATTTGTAGCTCACTCTGGGAGGCGGAAAAACTGATTAGCATACGCCATGGTAGTTGAGCCTCCTTCCGCGAGGTGGTAGGAGCAGTTTGAGCCTCAAACTGCGCCATTTCTGTCTAAACTCGAGCGCGCCCAGTTCAAAAACCAGCAGGACCTCATATGAGGCATGTAGTCCTCAAAGGTTTAAGTCAACAGTAACTGCCTTTCTTGAAAAAGCAATATGCAGTGCAGGAGGTCATGAAAGTTGCTCTTCATTTCAGGTTTGGGATGCAGAGAGTGGTGAAGAACTAGTGTCATATCAGCACAATCATATTGTGAAGAGTGTGGCCTTTTCTGCTGATGGCAACTTGTTGACCACAGGAAGCAACGAGAAGCTAGTGCGTGTGTTCGATTTGAATAAGTCAGAACTAGGTGAGTGGAAGGTTTGAATTATTTTTTGACGGCTAATTGCTTTTTTGTAGTGTTGCACAAATGCTGGATAGATTGCAACCTGAAAGATGGTTGTGAGCATTTACTGATAGTTTTCAAAGTTCAAATATTTATAATTCCCCTCCCCTCCAACGTCATCTTCATCCAAGTACATCCTGCCTTATTACACAATCTCACTTTATGAGTTTAAAAGTTGTCCATGAGCTTACCAGTGAGAATATCAAATGACGGATGTGGTTGAAAAAGGTGATTCCCCTCATTTATGTCATTTTTGACCTAAACACCTAGCAACTATGTAAAAGACATGTCCAAAGAACGGATTTCTAACTTTTTACCTACGGTACTCTTTATTTTGTAGGCAGAACACCGGAACCTAAATATCTATCCGTTTCATAACACAAGGACCTCAAAAATCGTAGTTTTATAAAACCTAAAATTGCCTATTTCGGACGTCGTGACCTAAGTGGCCTATTAGTGCCTATTTTCACCTATTTACGCCTTTTTGACACGTTTTCGTAATATTTTCGGCAGCTTTTACATTTAAGTCATTCCTCCTGCTTCAAACTGTGAATAGCGAAGAAGCTGTAGCCTATAGACATGCCAGATGAACTGGCTGTTTAGCTTTTCAAGAATGATCCAGTCCCTTAGTGTGGCGTCAAAAGGTCATTTTCAGCGTATAAATTTGTACGATATTGTCACACAGGCATCACCGACAAATTATAATAAAAAACTAAAATATGGAACAATGGCTAATTTGTTACTGTGTTGCAAAACTACACTGTGGCCAAGAGTAGGCTGTAATGCATGGGACTGATATTAAGCTGATAAGAACAGAGTGGTTTCTATTAATGAACAATACTGGATTGTTATCAATGAAAAGACCATCTGGCTTATATCCAGCATCGACCAAAAAGACCCAACCAGAACCACCACCTATACCATGGATGAAGTGAACCGAAAGATAAACAACTCCGCCTACGACCGGTGGGCAGCTGTGGCAGGCATGCCAGCAAGGTACCATACCCCGCCAGTCATGGCCACGGTTTGTCCGAAAGACGATGGAGCAATACCATTACCCCTGGCTGCCCAGGTCCCCTCCACCACCCTCGTCAGGAGCCAGCCCCCCACTCCTGACCCAGGACGTATCCAGGGCCGGGTCTAGGAGGACCAGTCCCTACGCCACTGGCCCATCAGCATCCACCTCTGCAGTGGCAGGGGCTCTCTGCAACTGAAAATAAATTAGGACCTGCTTGATTTTTAGTGCCTATTTAAGAGCCTATTTTAACTGTTTTCAGGACCTAAATCAGTGGTTTCCAACCTTTTACCAACTGCGACCCCCTAAACATGTTTCCATAAATGTGCGACCCCCCCNAAACATACACTCTGTACAGCCGCAAAAATGGTCCAATTTACAGAGAAATTGCAAAAAAAAAAAAAAAGTTTAACAAAGGCTCCCGACCCCCCGCTACCCTGCCCCGCAACCCCCAGGTTGGAAACCACTGACCTAAATGCTTACCTATTTGAGGGTTTTTTAGAACCTAGAAATCCGTTCTTTGGACATGACAACAGTTTGGTATTGTTTGTTCACTTTCTTAAGAACCTTTTGCAATCATCCAGGGGGTGGTGAGGGCAGGGGAGGTTGGGTGGTGAGGTAGGCAAAAACCGGACCTCTTCTGAGCCAGGCTCATTCCGATATATTATCAAAAAATTCAGATCCATGTGTGCAAAAGCTTTTGAGGGAACACGTTCCCAAAAGTGAGGGAACAATTTCATAATAATTATCTCCCAAGTATTGAACTTTCTGTTGTCATCTTATATGATATGTGAAACTCAGTGTCAGTATCATACCAATTGACTCCTTTCCAGTTTCGTGCTTCTAGTGCCGAAATCTGGTGTGCCATCAAAATGGTGGCGAAATGCTATCCGCTATCCTAATATTAGCCATGTTGCTACTTATTAAGCTTACACTTCTGACTAGAACCTACCAGGTAGCAGAATATAGGCCTATACCATAATTTATGTTTGACTGGAAAACTAATACTTTTGCCCGATGGAGTAATTAAATCTGATAACCAATATCTCTGCGCATCCCGTTGTAGTCCGGTGTATTCCGGGAGAATACTAGTATTCCGTATTCTTTGCACACGAAATGGACAAGTGATTAACCCCTTGGACTTGACCCAATGGCGTTGGTGAACACAATTCACCTCCCCTTGTTCCAGAACAGACTCCCCTGCACTGCTTAACAGGAATACTTTCCATTCAAATATACAGGAAGTTTCTGAATTCAACCGACAAATTTACAGAGGTAATAAGGTGGCCAAGGCAAGTACATTTCATGCTCGTAAATAGTAAACAACGACGCAACGTTCGCCCCCTAGCAACTAAACAGCCTGCTCGCCTAGCGCTTCCTGCCTGAAGTGTCGTAATGCACCCATTTTGCATTTATTGTCCCCCTGCAGATGTGTTTCTGGACATGGGTTCCTATGTGAAATATACTTGGCCTTGGTCCCCTATATTACCCCTATTTTGTCGGTTGAATTCAGAAACGCTATATGTATATTTGCAGCTTGGATTTTTGGTAACTCACAAAAGTTACTTGTGCTGATATTTTTTTTACCATATAATTATGTGTTACAAAATCATTCGCATTTCAGCTCCATTGACGACTTATAGCGGGCATACTTCAGGGATTCGCCACGTGGCATTCTTTCGCTCTGGGGAAGGCCTTGTGAGTTGTGCTGACGACAAGACTGTGCGTGTTTGGGATCGAAATTCTGGAGAGGTAAGTGGTGTGCATTTTTCAGCCATAATTTTTTTTGTCAATTATTTTTTATTCTCAGGAGGTGCAAAAGATTGACTTTCCAGCTATTCCAAGCAGTTTGGAAGTATCAGCTGATGGATCCACCTTGACCATCTCGCACGGAAATGTAGTGAGCTTTTGGAACTCTAAGACGTGAGTTGCACCTATCTCTGCACATCATTAGCAACACGAGTATAAGGGATGTTTCGGAAAGATACTGACAAACTTTTTGGACAAGCCAGTGGATCACTCTGTTTATGGGTTTAATTTGATATCAGCAGCATATTTACCGAGAGAATGGGCTTTTCATATGTAGTATAGCATATCCACCTAAGAACAGAGTTTGAAGTTCAGCCTCTAGGCGGCTTGGCAGTGTACACCCTAAGAGACAACCATACTGAACCTCTCCTTAATAATGACCCGCTTTTTGTGTGTGTATCAGCTGTGTTGTGTGCATTTAATATGCCCAAATGCATTTTACTTTTATTCAAAAGTACAGGGGTTGGACATCATAATAGGAACACCTGTAAAAAGCGGTTGAAACTTCGCGGCGGTTTTATTTGAAAACTGGAAAAGTTACCAAGATGACCTTGACCCAGTTTTGATGTACATTTTGTTGAAGTATGCAGATTACGAAAAATATCACAAGAGGGGGAGAGAAACAAACGACGAACGACAAACCCCCCCCATTTCCCCCACTCACCTCCCTGACACTGCTTTAAAGAATGGGAATGATATTTCATTGCAGAAATTATCTTTACTGGGCTTTGAAGCTTTATTTATGTCACTTTGTGGTGTACAGATGACTAAAAAATCCTTTATTTTGTCCAACCCACTGTACAATCATTGGAAAGTTTGTCGTTTATCTGCACCTTAGCAAAGTGGGCGGTTGGGGTGGCAGGGTGGGCTCCAAACATGTTGGCAATGCATCGCCAGCCACTAATTGACATTTACGAACATTATTTATTTATTTATTTTAAAACTATTGAATTATCTTTTGCACTAATTTTAGGGTGGAATCTCTTGAGGAGGTTTGGGGGCAACTATGTATGCCAAAAACTTGCCAGCCAAGGTCGGATTTTTCTTCTTTGAAGTTTTTTTTTTCAGCGGCCGCAAAAAGATTATATCATTCAAGTTAATCTGGTTAATCCCGAGGTTAATCAGGTTTATTTATGCAAGATTTTTAAATCCAAAACTCGCGATTTTTTACGCGAGAGAAAATTTAAAAAGCCACACAGAAACCACGTTACATAGTGGGAAAACGCTGTAGTTTTGCCAGAAGAATTTTTTAAAGCCACCGTATCAGCATATGATACGCCCGTCTTATTTGTGTTAATAACTTACCTGCCTATATTATTGTGCCAAGTTTGATTGAGAAACTCCATTTACAAGATTTACACTTCCCTTGTAAGGTGCAGATAAACAATAGTGTATCCCAATCATCCAATTCTTAAATCAGTGTCAAGGAGGGGGGTTGTATTTCTTCCCCCCCCCCCCCCTCCCTCTCGCATGATTATTGGTCCATCTCTCTACCTCACAAAGTGACATCATTAGAGCTTCAAAAGCCAGTAAAAAAGTTCATATCCATAACTGTTTTGGTTTTCAAATGACAAGGCTGGAACACTTTGGTCAAAAATGGGGCCTGAGAGGGGGGGTCGTTCGTTGTTTGTTTCTCTCCCCCTCGTGATTTTGTTCGTAATCTGCATACCTCAACGAATGTACATCGACATAGCATCAAAACTTGGTAAAAGTCATCTTAGTAACTTCCAGTTTTCGAATAAAACAGACGCGAAGTTTCAACCGCTTTTTACAGGTGTTCCTATTATTTTGTCCAACCCCTGCATATACTGGTAAGCAGTCATGCTCTCAGTCCACAATGATTGTATTTGCGGCAAGTGTGTGTGCTAGTGTAGTGGTCAGTGTCCAGGTTGGCCCCTACCTGCTACCGCCTAGCATGAATTCTCCACATACAGGGTGTTTCTGGGGCATATGTTACCAGAGCTGCTGGAATATGTGTCATTGGAGATATGCAGGTTTCAACACAACCAGATGCCAGCACATTTTGATTGAATTGCCCCAGACTACATCCAGAGGAACTATGGTGGCAGATGGATTGGGCAGGGTGGGGCCCTTACCCTCAGCCCCTCATCAACTGACCTCACTGCACTTGATTTGTGTACGTAGGGGGAGAGCGGCATGTAAAAAGTTGAGTGCATGAGACCCCAGTGACCACAGAAGAAGACAAGTTGTGGTGGCATGGGAAGCGATCGTACCACCGATGGGATTTTTGAGCAGGTACTGGAGTCCATGGTATGTCGTCGTAGAGATTGCATACATGCCCAAGGTCATTTCACAAAGTTGTTATAATGGATAGTTACTGTGATAGCAATTACATTTGGTCTGCAATTGTTACCATGTACAGTTTTCATTTGCACTGCAGATCCAACACCTGCACAAGCCATCCTCAAATGACATTGTCGTTTTGGATGTGCCCTGTGTGTGTTTGGATGCAAACTTTCCAGGTTATGCCATACTACCTGGTGAAAAGCCAATTATCTTAGTAGCTAGGCTATGCATACCCATGGCATTTATATGTAAAGTGATCCTATGGCTTGCACAAGCTCACCCTGAAAGTTGTCTGTATTCGGCTGTTTTTCACTCTGGGCTCAGATAAATCTTCAGACAACAGGGGGTGGGGGAAAGGTGGCTTCGTGCACATTCTGGCAATGGTGGGGTGGTCGAGATATTGTGCCTGATTGGCTCACTTATTCTTGCTGAACTTAAATTTGTTGGAGTAGGGTTTAAGGAAGTGCAGGAAATCATAGTGGGTTGTTTGTTCTGCCCGGCTGAGTCAGGCAGGCTGTAACACATTCAATGGTGCGGCTGCGGTTGGTGGGGGGACCTGAAAAGGAAGGATGGAGTAGCCCTTTATGTTGGTGGTGTTGTATGGCTTTTCCGTTACCATACCAGTGCTCTCCTTTGATGTGGCCATGCCAAACACCACATGTCCCCCTGCAGGATTTTCTAGTTAATTGCAAGCAACAGCCAGCTGATTGTGGGTTACGAGTCCGCCAATGTACTGTAGCCTACATCATGTGCACTGCAGGCCAGTATCCCTTCTTTTCCTGTGTAGAAAGTTGTGGCAGATTGAAGTGAAATCTGAAACTTTGTGACTGGAGTTTGTGATAATTCACTCTAATATTTGAAAAATTGAAAAGTTTGTGACAATGAATTGATTAATATTAATGTGCAGGCTGGAGAAGATCAAGGAGTTTTCCATACCAACCCAGGTGAACTCAGCCTCCCTTCATCCTAGCAAGTCTGCATTTGTGTGCGGTGGAGAAGATTTCAAGATGTACAAGTTTGACTTTGAGACTGGCGTGGAGCAAGGTGAGCATGTTTTGTGCATTTCTTTTATAGTTTGACCATTTTCAGAAAGGGACGTGACATAATGTGATGTTTCACAGAATAAGCAATCAGAGGCAGGATCAGATGTCGTAATTTGTTCAGACTGTTTCCAACACTACACCTACCGGTATCGGTATTTGAAAGGAATACTTGAAGCCCATTGGGCACATGCATGCATTTCGGAAGGAGGGAGGGGAGTTGTGAATGTGTCAATGATGCTGTCCCTTTCTAAAAATGGTCAGACTATACTGTCTTTATTAATGCTAATAGGATGGGCATCACATATACTGTACTATCGTCGTTTATCTGACAAAAATTCGAATTCAACATTTTAATAATAATTTTATATGAGAGCGAAAAAGAAACCTGCAAACCGCTATACAAATACATAGGATGGCATTTAGATTTTCCGTTCTAATTCTGACGCCAATTGTTTTATTGAGTTCTCCCTTTTGTCAGAATGTGACCCAACACTTGATGATGCTGGCAGAAGTCATAATTCAAATTTAGCAAAAGTGTTGAATTCGTCCTTTGTCAGATTAACGACGATATGTGATGGCAGTGAAAAAAAAAGTTTGCAAAACCCAAGTTTTCCATAAAGGAAATGGTTTCTGGGGGAATATTTCACTCTTCTACCACTAGGGGGAAAAATCTAACTGCAAATGTTGCATAAATTTAGGCCTGAAAGTTTTGATGGTGTCAAGCTGATGTCAGTGATGTCAAATCCACAATGGCTGACCATGACCTTCCAAGTTTAGCAACATTTCCCGCCAAAAAATTAACTTACTGAGGCTATTTTTGGTCTTAAAATCATGTATGCCAGTAACTGCATAGTTATGGGGACTGGGCCAAGCATTACTCCCAGGGCACCATATCAGATGGCGTGCATATGCATTGCTGATGGGGTAGACCTCACAATTTCTGATAGGCCATTGTTTTCCTAGTCTCATGTAAGACCCGAAGAGTTTTGCCAGTAATGATATATTGAGTCAGAGGGCACCAATCGAGACTGCTAATGGTGTTGGTTGCATTGAGAAATGACTGTAGAAAAAAATATTGAAAATGACAATGACTATGGTAGTCCTAGTGCACCTGTTGGAATGCTCTGACTCCCCTTCCTTTAGTGAGGTAATCATTTCTCAGCTGCAAACCAAACTGCCATGGTCCTTTGGATAAATCCAAGATACAGGTTTTCAGCTCAATTTCAACCATTCCATGTCAATAATAACAGGCCAGCACTCTTTTTTTTTGCTGACCTTTCCCAAAATGTTTTAAAAATATGAAGTGGCATCCATCCAATTAGTGTTAAGATCCAACTTCTCACAACAAAAAGTGGTTTATGGCAATTGTGTATTTCAGAGTCATTCAAGGGACACTTTGGTCCTATCCATTGTGTGAGGTTCTCTCCTGATGGAGAGCTCTATGCCTCAGGGTCAGAAGATGGAACTCTTCGTTTGTGGCAGACCACTGTTGGCAAGACTTATGGCCTATGGAAGTGTGTGGATGGTGTTCCCCATGGCTTGTCAGGTGACCCTTTGACTGTTATCCATAAGCAAGAAATAGCTGCCAACTGAGCCTGCAATCAAACTTGGCCAGTTGTGTACGTGTGAAACATGTGTACTTGTACATAAGGGTGGGAAGAGACATTCCACTAATCACAGGATGACAAAGGGAGTGAAGTTTTTGTTGATAGATGTCACGAGCGAAGGTGGATGTGATGCCTTGAATTTTGACCAAGGTGTGGGGCATGCATTTATATAAAAATTTGATTTCACTCCATTTATGTAAATCAACATCCTAGGACAGTTACATAACACAATATTAAAAAAAAATATCAGTGACTAATTCCATGCTTAATTAGCCAATGAACTGTGAATTACTCTGCATGACAATGGAAATATCCTTGAATTATGTGATCAACAACCAATACCATTTTAAATTGTGTAACAGTACGGAATATACATCCTAATAAGTGGAGACTTTCCTTTCTAAGCCCGGCCTGTAGAAATTCAGCTCTTGGTGTACCAAACCATGGGGCTATTTTGTCACGGTTTTGTAAATTTTTCGAGCAGGGTTAGTGAATAATGATTTCATGACTTCCACAGCTACATTTTAAAATTCAGCTTAGCAGGCTCTTTTGACTTAAGAAAATTATTTTCAAATACCATCTTGTGTTGTTCCTGGGGCCCTTGGGCTATTTGATCACACCATATTTTGATAATGAAAGACCTTTTTGTATGATGATGATGATGATGATTATTATTATTATTATTATAATAATAATAATAATAATAATAATAATTATTATTATTATTATTATTATTATTATTATTATTATTATTATTATTATTATTATTACCCCATTATGGGCCATGTCTGCCTTTTTGGGGGGGAAAACCTCATTTAAGAAGTGTGAGTTATTCTAGACCTTGAATATTTCTTTTATAAGGAACCATTCCAACTACAAAAAATTTATTTACTTAACTCTTTGGTTAATGTATTTTAGTACTGCGGTACTAATAGGTAAAATTAATGTCTCCTATTTGAGTAATTGGGACTAATTGGGCATAACGAAAGACGACTTCACATGTGCAAAGGTCTGAGATATCTGCTTGTATCCACTTTATCATCAACTTGTGTAAATCTTTGCAAGAATATAAGATATACAAGTAATACATGGGTCATCTGATAATAAATTATTGGCAACACTGCTGTAATTTTCGTACCAGTATGGGTACACACATGAACATTTCACATTACCTAGGTGTAGTCCCCAACTATTTTTATCACTTTTTTCCATAGTCATGGAAAGCTTTGAACGCCCTGAGAAGTGTTTTTTGTGGAGGTCCCATGCAGAGACCGCCCTAAGATATGCTTCCCTCTTACAGAAATGAAAGCAATCTAAGGGTTCCTTCATTTTTGTAGTTGATCGTAAGTCACATGTGCTCATGTCAGATGAATAGGGAGGTTGTGCAAACAGCTCCCATTCCCATTTCTGAAGAAAATTTCGGAACAGTAATGGCCACATTACAGCAAGGGTTGTCGTGGAAGACAATGGGTCCTCTCTGCAACAAGTCATTCCTCTTAAGAGCGCGCTCTAGGCTCCGCGTCCCATTGTTGCGGTGAGCCCGTCGCGGCCCGGCCCGTGAGTTTGACACTTTTTCCTCTCACTGTCCCGATCGCAAATATGGAGGTATCAGCATGAAACTGGAGTATCTGGACGCGAAAGAGTTGCGCTTTGAGATGGTGCGTTTATTTTTCTCCTGGGGCGATATTTGCGGCCGCCGCGGCCAGGTACAGTTTTTTATTTTGACCCGCAATCACTCCTTTCCATGTCGGTACCAAAGAGCTTATACTAGGAAGAGTGGAAAAAACAGCTGGTAGCATAGCAACCGTGTCGCCAATCGACTGACCTGCCACCTGGCGAGTCGACAGCGAAACTCGATACTGTATTGTACAATATGGTAGATCGAGGCAGTGCCGGAAATATGGCAATAAAAGCCCCAGAGGTTGGAAATAAGCTATAAGCACTCGTATACTCTCGTTGGTGTAAAAATTGACGACAAAACACAATGAAGAACACCTGTGAATAGAATACCATCACGAAAAGCAAATTGTTTGCCAGAAGTTTATTGCCACTACAATAATCCCACACTCTGCGCTATACAATACACACCACGGTAGGCTACTGTACACACTGGTCATGATGGTGAACAGGGTCATGACAGGAAGATGTACCCCCCGCTGCTATGTCCATCTTGTGGCGGGACGGGCTTGTTCTTCTATACCGTGAACTCGAGAGCCGTGGAGGGTCCTTTGGTAATAAAAAGAATGTGATCCAAGACCCCGTGCGCGAACAGCAGTAGTAACACTCGGCACCCAACCCCCGATCGTCTACGCCCCACTATGCCGGCCTTGGAACTGGTTCCATTTCAAAATTCGAACGTGATTTCTAAGCAACGAGGTGATTATTTGGATTGTTAGGTGCAGGGTGGCAAGCTGCGTCGAATATCGGTTTCGGGTCCAAAATTAGTGCCTTAACCGCATACGACCTCATATTGGTCAGTTTTTAGATTTATAACTCTTAATTATGTGCCTCTTGATATTAAATCAACACAGTTTATTGAAATTCCCCTCGACAGCACTCGACGGTGCCGCCAAGTGGCGCCGCGTAGTGAGCCAACAACAAAACACGTTGGCCAAACAACTGGCCAAAAAGTGGCGACGCTTGGAAACAGTTTTTTCCACTCTTCCTAGTATAAGCTCTTTGGGTTAAACGTAGGCCTATAAAGCATATATTATACGTGTTTTATTATATGAGCAGCACTTACCGAAGCAGGTTGGTGTAGGGGATAAGGAGCCTGCCTGCTAATCGGGAGGTCCTGGGTTCGAATCCCGGGGCCGGCGACCCTGACCGTGGTTTTCTGTGGTTTTCCATGGTTCCCCCCCCCCCCCACCACACC
>KZ538991.1:27551-37690 GCA_000934665.2 Catajapyx aquilonaris
GGGGTCGTTTCCGTAAAAATAGGCCACAGCCGCTTCATTCTTTCCCTATCCCTGGTCCCATCCAATGGTGGTAATCCACTCCCCTAAGGGAGCCAAAGGCTCTAGCACGGGGTAAGAAATAAATAAATAATAAATATGAGCAGCACTTGGGTAAGTGCTACATAATATTATACTGTACCTCCTGTTTCAGTGTTGGCTTCTAATTTTCAGATACAGTAAGATATGTAGGCCTACTAGTCTACTACAGCATATCCTTTGTTGGCCATGGGATATTTGACCACATGTGGTCATTAGTTGTTATGTCCAAGATGCTGCCTTGCAGGTTGCAGATCTCTGCTGTTTCATCTGATTACAGATTTTATCTTTCTCTCTGCATAATAAGGGCAAGTAAAAAGAACAGAGGTTTGTGCACAACTTCTAAAAATGTTATTGATTGTGAATATGTTGTCGTAAAAGTGCCGATTTGGATATAGGAAACCTCTGTTTTAGGATACTGGTTTTCTCAGGCCCTTGAAGTCTCGCCGTAGTCGACTGCATAGTAATTTTTAGCATTGCAATCCGCCTTTTCGCCAAACAGACCCCGCGCAACCTTTCAAATTTTCCGATCGCCATTTGTTTATCCCCTATTTAATATCTCAGGTAATAAATACATCATTTAATGCAATTGCCTTAATTATTTGAAGGCCTGGTGCACGTTGTCAAATTGCTGGACACAAATATATCTGGAATAAACAAAAAAGTGGGGGAAGGCGGGGGGAAGATGTGGAGGGGAGTGAGAAGTGAGGGGGGGAGGCTTGAGCGGGGAGGATCCGCCATGACAGTTTACCCGTTCCATTTTGTGTGTCGTTGTTGCTGTAAGGGAGTGAGCAATCTCGTATAGTTCCCGTAGCTCTCTGCGTAGCCACCTTAGGTAGCCACCGTGCCGTCGCCTGCTGCTGTTAGGCAAGATGGCGAGGGGCAAGAAGCAGCGTCGAAAGGAAAGGAAGCGTCGCCTTCAAGCGGAACAAGAACAGGCCATGGCCGCTGCCGCTTTGCATGATACAACGACCGCGGCCGGTGCACAACCCCCGTTGCATCTACCTGCGGCGGGGATGTCTGCGGCACTGCAGGAGGTACCTGATGCTGCTGACATCGAAGGGGCCCTTGCGGCCGGTGCGGCGGCAGGGACAGGAGCCGCGGCCGGATACGACGCCAGGAGCGATCAAGTCACCCAGATCAGGGAGACGCTGGCAGTAGAAGAAGGGGTATGTATATGAACTTCGCTTATGCTTAATTGGGCAAGTTCATTCTAGATGCAACAAAAGGGCAGTTATTGAGGTATAGTAGCTAGAATGTAGGCCTACTAGATACAGTGGTTCCCAACCGGTGGGGAATTCCCCCGCCCCACCCATGGAGGAATTTCAGGGTTTCAGCAGGTTTCAGGGGGGGATTGGGACCACAAATCAGCAGACTCATGATGTCTGTGGGTGCTGCATAAATGGAGCACCAGCTACGTTGGGAACGAAATCCGACTTTCAAGTTTGTATGAATAAATGAGGTCCAAAAGCGAAAGGCATAGGGTCGAATTTTCGTCCTTCTGCTAGTACATGTTACTGCTCACTTATCAGTACAGGCATCGTTTTGCAACCCTGTATTTTGTGTCTTTTTGTTCCTGACATCATCTGCCAGCCAAAGAATCAGTACTTTGTTGAAATATGTGTTAGTAGATTAGACAGGGGGTTCATGTGTTCCTAATTCACATTTTGTAATTTCAGTTGTGAATTGTAAATAAATGTTTCTCATTGTTTGCAGAAAGAAGTCCCAGAATCTAGTTCTGGGAAGAGTATGATGGAGAGTGCCGGATTGATGGGGACTCTGTCAGTCGTCGGGTAAGTTTAATTACTTATTTGTATGGTGGGGGGAAAGTTCTAAAACATACGAAACAGTTTCTGTTTATTTTTTTTCTCATATTAGACCATATATGTTAGGTATAAGGACTGGTTGTATGAACATGACTTTTCCCTAATTTCAGCATTTTCTGGGCCCAAAATGTATCACATAAATACAGAAATTGTTGTATGAGAACAAGGTTAGTCAAATATCCAATGAAGTCATGCCTAAACACTAAATCCTGGACATCCACCTATATTATTTTCCTGAATGCAACTGATGCTAAATATCTGAATTCCTTGTGTAATTTATTGGTAAAGAAGAGCCTGGTTTTTAATTTGATTTTTTGTAAGCAGTATTTTTCCATGAATTAGTTGTATGGATTTATTGATGAGAACTTCCTGATCTACCTAACATGATTTTTATTCAAATGATATCAGCAACAATAATGGGGGAGAATTTGGCTTGCAGGCTAATATTTTATATGATGTTTTTGTATACCATTTCATATATTGCAGTTAATTCAGTATTTTTGTTTTATTTGATGTTGCACAGGTTTTAATTCTATTGATTGAATGTCAAGTTACACATAATTTTCAATAATCCACCATGAAGAGTTAAGATATGTGAAACTGTCTAATATTAGACCCATGTACATAATGGATTTTCAAACATGGAGTCAGGATTAACACAGAGTTATTGAGAGGGGGTTAACCCCTGTTCATGTACAAGTTGGCAATTCAACCCTGCAACACAGGGCTGAGTGCAACCCAGAGTAAAATCTGGTTGGGGAACTGAGTTGATGCTGCCACTCAGGGTTAAGAGCATTAAAAAATGGTGGGTAGAATCAAGTTGGAATAAGTGCTTTGGAGTTTTTGGAGGAGATCGAGGCTATAGGTGACAAAGTGTGGTACAACCTTGTAGGGGTGGATAGATGCCCAGCAGAAGTATACTCTGCCGCTTTGTTCTGGGAAAAAGGCTATAGAGTTCCAGGAACAAGTAACCCAATGCTTGTTTACTAAAATTTTGTATGTGGCTCCAATTCAACCCTGCTGGGTTCAATCCTAATTCACACTCAACATGCAATTTGAGCAGTCATTATGTGTAGATGTGTATCACGAGCCTTAGACATTCATGACAGCATGTTACATGAAAATATTGAACCATACACATGTTTGAAATTGCCATGTGCAGTTCCCTGAGTGCCCTGTTTGTCATAAAGTATCAGCCAGTAAAATTAAAAACTTGAGTGTAACAGCTTATAGCATATTCATGCATTAAGAATTTTCAGATGAAGTACAGTTATTCAAATTTACACATTTCCTATTCAGCAAAGTTTTGGGAGAATGTGGACCTCTGAAGGCAAAAATTGGTACTAGTGAAATAATTAAGCGTCAAGTCCAGATTGAGCAGTTGGTTTTGGGTCTTCAGCAACTAGTAGATGTGGACATCCCAAACATCATGAAGCAACAAGAACATTTAAACAAGATGACCTTAGATAGGGATGATGCCTGGACTAGGTAAAGTGAACTTTGTGTTTTCTTTTCTAATGTCAATCACTTCACACAATTTTGCAAAGGAACCCTTTTAATGTGGATTATACTGGAAATTATTGTTGATGTGTGGGATTGCTTTTATGTTTCTTTCATTTCATTCTGTTTTTTTTTGTTTTTTTGTTTTTTTTTAAAGATACCACACAGCAACCGAAACAGCTGCTGGTTCTGGCACTAGCAATTCCAAAGCTGATACCTTCAAAGAGGAGTTCGAAGATGCACAGCAACAGGTGGAGCATTGTAGGGTAAGATTTCCTCCAACATTTTTTCCTGTCACACAAGCAGGTGTCTCAGGTTATGTATTTGACTGTCTAGTGTCATTATTGGGTTCAAATGTCTCAGTGGTGTTACTATGGTCCCCATGTACATTAATTAACCTTCCACTCTTCATGTAGTGTATTTTATGCCAAGTGCATTGGAAAAGTATGCAAATTTTACCTTATTCTGAATGCTTGGATTCATGTAGCCTATGAAGTCTGTGAAGGTCTTGATGTTCTTGGGAGCTGACATAGGAATGTGATACCAGAGCTAAAAGTTTGCAACAATTTGCTGGGTATTCATAGTCAAATGCAAAACTGTGTGTGTATTGCTCTTCAACTAGAAAGTACAGTAGGTTACAACTCCACTTGGCATGCTTGGCACGCTGAAGTGGTCGTCACAATCAGAACAGTGAGTGTATTTCTGATGCGGAATTCCACTGAATATTCTAAGCATAATATTCTAAGATAAAGTTCTCCTGTATTGTGGAATTTTTTTCCCAATAGTGCCACATTTTAAAATCAGGAAGTATGTCAACAGTATTAGTACCATCCTTCGGTATAAACCACACTTACCAGTTACCACCTCTGCTACTTTCCATATTCTGTGACTGTGGGCAACATGGTGATGTTGTGGTTAGCACCACCGACTTCCATGGCTGAGGTCATGAGTTTTATCCCCATGTTGGATGGAGGATTTTCTCATGTGGAAATAGTCTTCATGGGGTCTCAGAATGCTCGTGGTGGTTTTCTTGGGTTCTCTTGTTTCTTTTCACAGTCAAAATCCATCACAACATTGTGAATCAATAAAGTCCAGAATAAAAAGAGGATCTCCTAAGAGGGCACAGTTCTATCATGGTTCTATCATACTTCTCAACTGGAATCTTGAATATGTGGCTTCAAATCACTTTGAAAACATGATTGTGTAAAGTGGATCAAATCTTTACGTATGGCAAGTCCCACATCTGGTGGCTCCATGATCATTGGAGCCACCAGATGTGGAAGTTGTGGAGTATCGAACACCCGCAAACACCTCTACAACTTTTGACAAGCAATATATGTAATATTGAAGTATTTGATATGTATGAAAATCATAATTCGTTCATGTATTTTGTCTTACAGGATGCCCATGCTGTTGAAATGTTGCAATTTATGTCATGCAAGGAAAGGTTGGTCGAATCGGTATTATTGTTGGTGAAACTGCAGTGGGATTATCACCGAGCTGCCATTGATGCATTGGATGCCAACATGTTATACATAGAGAAATTAATACGTATGTCAGACATATTTCAAGCTGTATTTTTTTTGCCACTTATTTATTTCCATTGGCACTTGAAACGTTACTTTGGTTCACTTGCAGGTGCCAATCCATTCAGGCCGGCTTACGGAGTGGATCTGGAGGAACACCTAAGAGTAACAGAACGAAAAGTAGCTTATCCCCTTCAACTATGCGTTTGTGCCTTATTAGAAGGTGGGGTGCAGGAAGAGGGACTGTTTCGAGTGGCTGGAGGTGAAATCATTATTTGTAAGGGCAATTTGAGAAAGCTGACGTATATTAACAAAATACTTATTGCAGGAGCTTCTCATGTTAGAAAACTCAAGACTGCTTTTGACGCTGGCCTTGTGGATTTACCCATGATTATGGAGGTTCGAGACCCCCATGTTGTTGCAGGAGCTTTGAAGTCATATTTGAGGGAGCTGCCAGAACCACTTTTGACAAATCAACTATATGATGACTGGATGACTGCTGCCAGGTGCATATTTAGTTGTTTGGTAAAAAGTGCAAATTCCTGTTTGGTGTTGGGATTTGTAGGGTGCAAGATCCAGATGCAAGATTGCAAGAATTGCGGAAAGTGGTGCAGGAAATGCCAAAATCCAGTTTCGACAATTTGCGATATTTGATCAAATTTTTGGCTCTTCTGGCGAAAAATCAAAAAACCAATAAGATGGGATATCCCAATATTGCCATTGTGATGACACCTAATTTAATTTGGAACCCTGCACAAGATGGTGAAACTGTGATGGGGTGAGTGGCATTCAGTACAAGTTGCCTTGTCATAGCTGACATTAAATTCTTGTATATTTTTTTTTCTCTAGGATGAACATGTCCATGACAAATACTCACAGTTCAATTATTGACTCTCTAGTCACATATGCAGATTGGTTCTTCCCAGGAGGTAAGTGCAGAAGTATACTGCATCACAGAATAGTGGCAGGTTTAAGAATTATTGATTAACTAGATTTTATTTATGTTTGCTTTTCGTGAGACCTACACAGAGTTGTTAATATTTACTAGTTACAACCAAGCCCTAATATTGGTGGTGGCTTCTGTCATGCACATATTCAGTTAACTTTTTTTTAAGAAGCCAGCACACTATTAAATTTATGTGACATCATTTTGTAAAGGGTCCCTCAGATATTGTGTATCTACTGTATATTGGAGTTGCTCCCCCCACACACTATATAGAACACAAATTCTGTCGAGGGAGAAATCAATTTGATCAGATTTGATTGATTGATTGATTGATTGATTGATTGATATTCATGTAACATTCTGCATCAATTATATTTAATTTATTTACAGATATTGATTTCTTCATCACTTGTTGCGAAAAGATTCCACAAGATAGCTCAAGAGAGGCTCAGGATTTGCCAAGATCAGCTGAGAAACCCAAGCCTGTGGTGCCCATCAGGCCAGCAATTCTGCGAGTAATGCAGCCAAATACAAAGGATGCCAAGACTGAGGAAAAGCCTCAGTGGGCCTGTGAAAATTCTGCAGAGGTAAGTTTGAAACTGTTACAGATTCTTCATATTGTGAAAATTTATACTCTGCAGGGACAAGAGTCAGAGCGTGCTGTACTGGAGCAGACCCATTTGTACTGTGTGGACAAGCAGCAGGTTTCCATTGTGAACAAGGGTTCAAATGAACCAACAGCAAGGAGATTTTCTCATGGTGATACACCATCAGGTATTACTTTTAACTTTATTGTTGTGGCAAGTGTGACCCTGGAAATCATTCCAGAAAAAGGCATTGCATCTGAATCCTCCGAGAAAGCAACGGACCTTCACATTGAGGAAGATCACTCTAGTCAGCACGTGTCACAGGTACAGGAAAAGGAAGAGGCAAGAGATGAAATGCCAGAAGGTACTGAGAAGGGACCCATTGGTGATGGGATGCTTTCGTCACAAGGGGTGGGAGAGTTTATTGGCAATTCTGAGTGCCAGTCCATGTATACTAGCAGTCAGGTTTACATATTGTTATTTTTATTTTTATTTTATATTGTTAATTGTACCCCATTAGAGGGGACCTTTTAGAGGGGTGGATTACATATCTGCAGGTGGAAAGTCCCAATCCCCAACAAATTACCCCCCCCCCCCCCCCCNCCCCCCCCATCTCCTCACCTTCCTTTGTGCCCTCCCTGACCCCCAGTGTCGCAACCAGTGCCTGCCGCCAAGCCACGTAGCGGCTATGGTTCAGAAAGCACAGACTTGTAGCAGTCACGTGGAGAGTGTCTTGAGTGCGCAGAGGAAGGAGAAGACACGTGTGAACTAGAGCAGAATTCAATTATTTAAAACTCAGATGTGTTACACAGTACATCTGTAAGAAAGTTAGATGCACTTTTTTGATGGAAGACTGCTTTCACTAGTAGTATTAATTGGTTTGCACTAACAAGTCTAGAACTGTATGCATACTGGCACCAAATGTGCCAATGAGATTCCAGTTAATTGTATATGCACAATTCAAGTGTCATGTTTTTCAGGGTTTTTTTTCCATTATTGCCATAAACTTTCCAACTGCAGTGTCCAGTGCGTGCTGGTTGTCAGCTACAAAATTGCATTTGAATAAAACATTTGAGTGGGTCAGAACAATAACAGCATATCCCACCCAAGGGTCTAATTTGAGTTTTTGGTGGCTGTGATTGCAAGATACATCAATGAATCAGTTCCATAAGTTGGAGCCAGCTTGGAGCCCTACCTTTCTATTAAATCCACATTTACATTGATATGACTACATTAAAAAGTATTATTCTGCACACATTTAAACCTCGAATATCTCAAAAACAGTTGTGATTGGGATATGCCATTATTATTCTGACCCACTCATTTTATACAGATTGATTAATATTCAGAAATAAATCAGGGACTGCATATGGAACCTATGTGGATTTATTTATCCTGTCATAAGCCAATTTGAAAGTATGCTGCAAAAAAAATTTAAATACAGAAGGTTGTAAAATACTTTAGTTGCAAGTTCTGGGAAATCATTTCTTCAGTTTGAATTCAGTTCTGGGTGTGCTTTTCTTCAGCACCTTCATATTTCAGAGGTCATGAATCTCAAGAGAAAGTGTAAGGTAAGGACTTCACTACCCCACGATCTTACTGGTGGTCTGTGTAACCGGATTCCAATTTGGTTGAAGGGGTTTCTCAGAGACATTTTGAGTAATGGCTGATTTATTTATCCAACAGAGCTAAGTATCATTTTGAAGTGTTAGTCATTATTGTTTAAAAAGATGTCACAGAGTTGTATGGATGCTGGGAAATTTTTTGCAGAGAATACGTCTTCTTCTATCATTAAACTACTTAAGGGTTACTAGACTGCTAGAGTGTCGGATCCTGAAGACTAACTTCTCGGTCACCGTTATTTTTAAGAGTTGTCCAAGAGACAAGCATCTCGTTATTTCTTGGAATCTGATGAAGAGCCAGCATTCAACAGGTATCAATACCAACAACTCGAAGGACTTTCGTAATGGGAGACCGAATGTGGCAGGGGTAGGGTCATGCTGCACCAACCTACCCCGTGACCTAACCTTCCTTCCCAGCAGATATACGCCTATCCTTCAGCAGATACATGCCTTATTCATCACCTGGCGACTATCCTCCTGACGCCCAGCGTACAGCCCTCTAGCCATTGGTGTTTAAAATTTGTTAAAAAAATTTTTTTAGAAAAAAAAAATAAATCTAAATATTAAAAAATTTAAAAAAAATAAAAAAAATAAAATCTGGGCTTCAGGAGGCTATACTTATCTGCATGGTAAACATAGGGACTGGGGAGGGAGGCTGAAAAGTTGGAAAAAACCCACCGAATCCCCGCAGTCTCTTCTTGGTTCCCCTATACCTCCATCGCTTAGATTCTTTTCGCTTCCGTTCCACTTGCAAATAAGGACAATATACGTATTTTACAAATAATAACAGCTATACTTTTACATTAATGCTCTACACAGTGCATGTGTTGGAAACCATTTTACTTGCATAGAAGTCCGTAAATTAATTTGCAAAAAGATCGCCACACAGTATACCTGCTATAATTATATTTCCGCCTAGATTTTCCATCCTCTTGAACTAACAAGTACAGTAAAACCCCTGTTGTTGGACACCCCTATATGTTGGACACCCCTGTATGTTGGACATTTTTGATGGAACCGTGGAAAAGCCTATCCATTTGTATGGGCACATTAGCTCTTAAGTTGGACACCCCTCTATCCTGGAAGTTGGACCCTTTTTGTCACCTAAGTTGGACAGGTACTATGAACCGCACAAAGAATGTCCGCAAGATTCTTCGTTCATCCTGGCGGCTAGGCAATCCATTGCACAGGTGTGTACACACACGTGTGTGTGTACGTCCGTGCTTATCTGCTGGTTTTTTTTAAATAAGAATAAAATATTTATAATTGATTTCTGGAGAAAATATTTTTTTGAAATTAGCATGTTTACCATGACGGTTATATTAATTGCGAAATGTGAGCATTTTGACCAAAATAGGCAAGATTGGAGATTTTTTTGAAAGTGACTGTACCATTAAATAAGGTAAATTTATGCATTACATAACAGTGCATTATTCCAAAAGCATGAGTTTAAAATTATATCATATTGGTTCTCTGAACAGTTCCCGAAATATACTCATTGAAAGCAATGGAAAAAGTGCATCTCCCCGTGATTTTGGTAATAAATTTAATAAATTTGGTAATAATATTAACATCTCGATGGATTAATTTAATCTCGTAAAACTGATTACTCCATAAGAGTTCAATATTGGATGAGGGCTTCACATATATTTTTTTCAAAAAAATCGATGACTCTGACTTGACACCTTTTTTCACTCACTGGCTGATCTGAAATGGAACCACCCTGATTTGTATTAATTCTAGATGTCATCAGAAAGCCACACTGGTCACTTAAGTTTCATTTTTTGCTGATGCAATAATTGTTTATGATTTCAATCCAAACATGTATCGACTTATATTACTAGAGTAGTCTGTGTAGTTTCATCTGAACTGAAACAGCTGTTATTTTGTGTTGGCCATAACTATGCATTGACCTGTTATTTAGTTTTTGGGACATGGTTCAGTATCATTTACAGGTGTTGAATATTGTATTTTTTTTTGTCCAGAGTTTTATCCGGAGCTCAAATGACTTACTTGGAGTCCTTAATTTTTAACTTGCTGAGTTGAGCCATATTTAA
>JYFJ02003824.1:0-37463 GCA_000934665.2 Catajapyx aquilonaris
CCCCCCCTTCTTCGCTGCTCCTCTAACACCTCTGAAGAAGTGTTTGGGAAACTGCGAAGAAACAGTCGCCATCTTGGCCAGAGATGTCGGCTGCAAATTTTTTTTCTGACTCTCAACCATGGACATTCGGGATTTGAACCCACATCTCCCGATTGAGAGTCTGATGCGTTACCATAGAGCCACGCTCTACTGCAACGAAAGTATGGATGTTGGAAGGTCTAGCCTATTTACCAGATGCACTTCAAAGAGAAATAAATGTGAATTGAGAGATGAAGGAACAGCCGGGAAAGGTCCATAGCGGTAAAAAGAAACGACGTATTTTTTTTCAGGATTCGATCCTTCAACCTTCTGATTACGAAGAGAGAGTCTTAACCACTAGACCACTGCGCTACTTCGATACTGATACTCTCTCCAGCATGTACTTATTGTAAAGAAAGGGCGCCACAAAAATAATACCATTCATCTCAATGTAGTGTCATTTGTCAAATAAATTCTCATAATATAAATATATATCCATATGTATATTTTCTACGTGAATAATTCAACATCACCATAAAATGTCTAATTTCGGTTACAATTTTTAGCCTTATTAGTGTGTAAAGTAAAATAATGTGGTCATATGTGTGTTTCAGTTATATTAAGTAAAAACAGGCATATTCATTATACAGTATGTTATCAGAAACCAATATTTTCCCTACTTTTCCGGTTTTCCCCACCACTTCTTCCACCCTTTTCTCCCAGTCCGCTGACATCTTTTCTCCAACTGAACCTGCGTTACTGAGCTAGTCAGGGTGTGACCCGAGGTCAGGGGTCACACAATGTATAGTATTGTATGAAGCATATACAATATACCTACCAGCTTTGTCCTTCTTTCTAAGATTTGGAAATGGCCACCCTATCTGCTACAGAAGGCTTAACAAGGGAAATGTCCACTAAAAGAAAATGATACAATATATTCTTTTACTTTAAAATGTTTTTCTGTCCCCCTAAGGCCGGCTCTGGCTATAGGTGTACTGTGTACGGTACACTAGTCATCACTGGCTACTCCGCATTATGAGATTAATCGTCAAGGTCATTCGCTAAATAATTTCCAAACATTTCAGCCTCATGAGAATTAATCTCAATACTGTATCAAAGTTGGTGAAAATGTCCCACAGAATCATTCCTTACCTTCACGTGACTACATTTCAATGTAAAATACTGTACACCTAAATTTAAACCCAAACAACCGGAATTATATGGCAACATTCTGCGATAATGCACATTAATTTTCCAAGACTAATTAACACTGGGGGGGGGGGNTGGTATAGTCCCCCAAAGAATCAGCTATATTTTTCTTACCACGCGACCTAGAAACATGATGTTTGGTTTAAATATTACCTTAGTTCTTGGGAATGTAGCATTCTTCATAATAAAAGAGCACTGAAATGGACCTTCGATGCCATTCATACACACTCGAACGCGACGCGAATCGCTTTATTATCACAGGTCCTCCACAGCATATCGACAACAATAGTCATGATTGCTGCACTGCGTGTTTTGGATTTTTACGGTGGTACATTACATCATTTAGACTACGATGTTTTGTCGCAAGAAACTGGGTACGAAACATCGTAGTGACCTTTTCGGTGATGCCAGAAGCCTGTGCTTCACTTTTTTCAATTTTTAAGCGTCGAGGTTAGAAGACTTGGAAAACAATATCAGTAGAGCAACCGGAACTGTGGTGAGGATATGCTGCGAAGGGTATATCATACCAATTCGCCAGATGCGTACGCGCCCGACGGAAATATTCGCCCGAAACAAACTCGCCGATACAAACTCACCCGATATATCGGTACAATACCTGCGAGGACTGCTGGAGTTTGTACCGGTATATCGAGCGAGTTTGCATCGGGCGATGTGTGATGGAACCATGCATATGTTTTTGTTCTCAAAATATCTGCTAACATCCTTCTCAACTAGTGCCATAAGTAATAAATGTAAGTTATTTTGAAAACGAATTGTCATATCACTTTTAACATAGTTTAGTAGCAGGGGACCAACTGACTTGGGAGTACTATCTGCTGGTGTCTTCTTCTGCATGACAGTGCGTAACCATTCACACAGCTTCTTACTGTTCTTAAGCAAACTTCAGTCTAAGCATACTTTTAATAAGCTTACACCGTAAGGGGAGAGTGACTTTGTGACAGTTTTTGAAGTTTTTCGTATCAGCAGAAACCGTTTAATGTTTTTTAAAACCTCTTTATAATAGTTCAACAGAGAGTTGATACGGTGCCAGAAACGACTTATTATAAAAGTTCACAAAATTCGCAAATCCAATTTCTTAATTGTCACGTCAAAAGTTAGGCACAGGCCTGCGGTATGACCCACTAAGCACAAAAGATCGATGATGCGAATCACACACTGAAAGGCAACCCCAATTCAAGCAGAATCTGTGGTTCACTTCAGGCGATGAATTTCAGATTGTGACATATTATTTGGAGGGCACGACAGCTGTATCAAAGAGTCTGTTTCTTCCTTGACAATATGTGCTCCATATTTTGCATCATGCTGAGTTTTTGCGCCAAAAGAATAGCTCGAAAATTAATACGCATAAAGCCACTGTAAATCCCACAACAATAAACAGATAGGCGCTTGATAAATGTTGAGTTGACAGTGGGTACGGGTCATCTGCTGAATATGTGACATCCGACCTGACCCTCTTCCTACCCTCTGCCCTGCGCTTTTCTAGGTGATTCAGCGTCCACAGTTGAACCAGCCCTGTTTCCACCAGGTTGTTTATCACTCGGTTCACATGCAGTACTAGAGGCGACCCTCGACCGAAAAACAGCGATCCATAAGTCGGCTGGGTGGCGGCAGGGGCCATCACAAACGGCGACTCCCCCCAACGGTGTCTGAATTCAGAGTCCACCACATCATCCAAGAAAAAGTTGTAATCCACACAAGCAAAACGACCCGTCAGCACTCTCTGAGCGCAGCTGTGAAATGACGTTGGTCCTGTGTCCAGCCTAGTTCTCAGAGTCACAAAGGCGTTCGTTTCTGAAGTCAGCATCAGATTCTCCGTAATTCCATTTTGATGGCCAATTGCAATTTCCATTGAAGTTTCAGCTAACTCTTCAAAAGTCTTGGGATAGTGAGCTTCCTGAGGCGAAGTGAGGACAGCCATCAGCTTGCTCTTATAAGCTGTTGCAATCAGTATGGAGAACAAAAGCCATGATGCTACAAAACTTCTTTGTCTGCTCCTGATACATCCTTGCTCCAGTATGGGACGTGTCAGGCCCAAGATGGATCCCACGATGGTCTTGTGATCCATGAGGCTCAGAAGCATGCCAGCCAACCCCAAGGCGGAAGCTGTAGCCAACCAGAGAAATGGATGGAACGGCCCTACTATGGCTGACAAAGAGTAGACCGGAATGCTAGGAGACACCAGGAATGTGATGAAGCTGAAGGAAAACTGGGTGGCAAAGTCAACTGCTCCCCACCTATCAATGGCGATTGCCAATTCACTTCCGGCGTCCGCGTGGCCATACTTGACATGGCCGATAATCCCGTTCCAAACGCCATTGTGAAGCACTCCGAATGCCTGGTCGGGTGTTTCGTATGCGTCTAATGTGAAGTTCAGGGCACGCTCCAGGGCTGTCAGCAAGGGAGGTACGCGTCCTCCGTCTGGCACAGTGCGGTTGCCCACCTCCTTCAGGGTGATCAACGGTGGTGCCTGTCGACAGGCCATCCGCAATGGCTTCCCCATCAAGTTCACACTAAATTGGCGGAATATGTCCACATCAGGTGGATGTAGAGTCCCATGAATGAATTGCGCCAATACTGGTGACTGGCTGTCAGCAATAATAGTTCTAGAGCCGTGGACGACTAACTTTATGCCATCCCTTACCATAGCAATCTTTTTGTTTGCATCTATTCCGTTCAATTTGCTTGCAATTGTGTCGTTGTCCTTGACTAAAAGTACCACATAGTCTGATTTGTAGGTCCACAAAATGGCTTCACACTCCAACACTGCTAGTAACTGGCACGATGTTCTGTTACCACGGGAGGTACCGACACTGGGGACATTTAGTGTGGGACGCCATTGCAACTGATGTCGTCGTAGAAGTTGCCAGTACGGTTCAGGCAAAACTGAATAGTTGTGCACTAACACTAGAGAGCAGTTTGTATTCACATGTTTCTCCAGGATGTAGTGTAGAAAGTCTGCCATAAATGTTGATTCTTCGTCGAGTTCTTCGTGTGTCGTGATGTAATATGACATTGATGACAGTATTTGAAAAGAGAGGAGAGCTAAAGACTGTTCCATCGTGGGTCCGATCGGCGAATGTGTTGCATGGGATTTGACCAAGTGAGGCAACAGCGTATTAAATTAGTAAAAAGGTTACATAATAGAGTGATGGTTACCTGTCAATCATAAGCTGCACACGAGACAGACAACGCTTCACGTAAGATGTCAATAATCACCTGGAGCTACGACGAAGGTATGAGACGGTGAGCTTCGTGGGAACCACCTAGTGTGAGTCATCTAATAATGATTAAGTTACTTGGAAAATAATTCCTGCATACGTGTATTGGATTGTCACGTTGTAGCTGAAATGTTTACTCGAGAAAAATGGATCTATTTGCGCAAAGGCATTCTCATGAGGCGTTCAAGAGGCCCAATATCGTAACTTGCAGCTGATCGTATCAACTGGAGCGTAAGAGACTGTCACGTAGGGAAGCTTGCTAAAAATAAGTTATGCATAGCCAGTCAGTATATATAAACTGACACATACAGAGACGACCACTGACTGGTTCTATTCCATCTGGAAGAAGTGATCAACATACATTAAACTTAAACTTAAACTACTTCGATACTTGCTAAGTAAGTGTCATAATTCGTGACCTATCGGCTATCCACACTACTTCTCCTAAGTCCTAACCTTTTCATTCTTACTCTTACATGTTTGATGATCTATCGGAATATGTTGCTGTTGAGATTTATTAGTTTGCTGATATCCGATAAGAATTGCACGTAAGGTTTACCATATCCCAGGAACTGCGAAGACACGTGTTATACGCTGTGTACGGAATCACTCATATGTGTCAGGACCACTATATCGAGCTTGTCACAGGGTTAATACAGTTCTCAGATACAGTTACATCATGCACAATGCGGAGGATCTCAAAATTGCAATCTTGCATGCAAGGTGCCAATTTATTGTACTGTAGTTGCAGTTCTCACTTGAAATGTTATTGAAACATTACTTGTGTACTGAATATCGTAATTAGCTTACAAATACTGTATGTCAACGCAGAATCCCTGGCATCAGAAGATGACATATGAAAACACGTGGAATTGAGTGAAAAATTCGCAGTGCCACTGTGCCAGAATTAACTTGGCAGAATCGTTCATTGTTCTTGATCGAACGCAAGCAGAATACAAATTGTGTGGCTGCATGCTTTTTATTTGTTTGCACCAGATCTATTGGGACCATCAAGATGATAAGCTTGAGTGCCACTCCTTTTCAGGCAAGACATTTCTCACCACTTTGTTTAAGAATTTATCGTCTACCTAGCGTGCAATGTCACTGCATTCCAGGAAGTAGATATTGTTTTCGGGCATTTGCATGCCGGGTGCATATGCGCCATACCCCAAATTTCCTTTCCTCCTATACGCAGTTTTTGTGTGCAGATAGTTCTTGAGGACACTGCAGTATTGAAAATAATGAGTTCCCAGCTGTGATTTTATGCACTAGGGGCACCGAATCGTTAATCCTGACTCTTCAGAGCAACCCGCATAACCACACCGCCCAGCTCACAAGTGACGCCTAACTTTCAGGATAACCTCTTTGGCATCTGTGCGACGTTTTTTTTTTAAATAAAAAAAATACAGTATATGGTACTGCTGTGTGGCAGAATGGAAGTTAAAGCTGGCCACTACACATTGTTTTCAGCGTTCTGGTAGCTGTTTTTTCCCCTTTTCAAACATGTTTTTTTAGTTGTGGGAGTATGTCCACTCTGGAACAATTGCCATCACAGCATAGTTGTCTTCCACAGCGCACTCAAGCTGTAACCGTAAGTCTTCCAAACAAGTAGAAATCACTTGAGGTCACATCTCTTTCTCGTCAGGGGTGTTTGTGTAACGTTTACGCTGGATTCGGTCAGTGATTTCATTGGCACAGACCTGTCGTGCGTCCGTAACGAAAGCACTTTCAGACGGAATGATCAAAACCATTTCACATGATTGCATAACTGGTAGTTATGCTCAAATATATTTGGCTGCCACAATAAGTTCGACATCTTGACTTGTGGATATAGCTTTTCTCTATTATTCTTCACTGCTGGATTGCTTTGAATTATTCACTCAGCTTGAGAGAGGTCACCCAACCTTCAGACTGAGCACTCCGATATATCATGACTATATTATCCTCCTGCCAAAGTGTGCGTCCAACCATCGATCTGAAGTCACCCAAGGACAAGTCGATCAGATTTTGCAATATTGACATCAGTAAACTGCAACTAGTTTTGCGTTAATTACAGTAGCTACAGAGTAGCTATTATAGTAGACTAGTTTTCCCGCACCAAACGTAGCTTGCCAACCCTTACCAAGCACAGCTTCAGTTGCTTGTATAAAGGATAATGACAATCTTTGCAGGATCCCCATGTGCAGAATGCTCTTCCTGATCGACTATCCTGAACTACTGAAGAATTACCATATTATTTTATTATTTTCTCAATATTTTTATTATTTATCCAAGTTGAAGTCTTGTGTCTTGATCTCGAATACTTTTGGTTCGTGATGGGACATCACCAGATACACAGTAATAGTTGATAATGGTACAGAGAAGCCTGTGTAATCCCAGGTTACCAACATGACATTTTTAGGATGGTTTCTTCTCATAGGTCAAGCAAAGCTTCCACTCCACTCCATTCCTTTCTTTCCCCATGTACAGTACTATCGGGTTCAAATACTTTTGGCCACTTTATCCTGGTCTTGAAGCAACCCTTCACACACACAAACCTCCCTAACGCGGGGTCTGTGCGAAGGGTTGCTTCAAGGCCAGCATAAAGTGGCCAAAAGTATATTTGAACCCAATAGTACATCGTACATCCAATGTAGTAATAGTAACTTACTGAAATGGTGTACACAAACAAAAATAATATTCCACATATAAGTCCCAATTTTATGCGAATAAACAAGAATTTTATTACTGTTAATCATGACCACGGCCATCATTATTATAACACGAAATCATTTTTTCACTCTATATTATAATTTCTTACATGGTATAACTGAAATGCAGCACCTTCATTCATAAGTTTATTCAGTACTTTTTAATGCGCTCTGGTTTGGAAGTCACAAAATGAGGAGGAAATAACTACATGACTAGTTCCCAAAGCTCCTTCCATTTACCTTTGCGCAAACTTGCTTAATCCACCTCCCTACCCCACCTCCTCCTCCTCCTCCTAAAAAATTCATTAAGCATACATATTACACTTAGGCGATATATATACATGTAGGTAAAACATCAGCGAAACAGAATCATTACATAATGGGGAGAACCGAAAAATAATCAAGTGTTGAAGAATTTGGGAAAAAAGTAGGGTGAGGTTTTGGGGAGGGGGTGTGGAGATGGTGAACCTAATTTGACTTAACACATAGTATAACAAATGTTAAATTATGTAGCGTTTCTTACAGTGTCCTGGTAAATTGGTCGTTCCGGCATAAATACCACATAATAACAACAGTTAATGATGACAAACTGGGAATTGGCATGGGGTGGATGTGGTGGTTTAGTAGTTGATTTTTGCATCAGTAGACTGGGTTGAGATTCAGGCTCATCTGCTTGAGCACATTCGACCTCTTGGTTCTGGAGGAGCGGATGATCTGCAGGACCATGGTTTTGCAGTCATGACACACATTCATCAGGGATCCCTTCAACTTTTCAGCCTTCTCAGCCTCTATCTTGCTCAGCGCCTTTGCTCTGGAGGCACGATATCTCCTAAAGGCAATCGATGAGAAATATTACTTTTTCATAGCTACACATAATGCCACAGAAATCATCACAATTATTGCCATACAAGTGAAAATATTCCGAATTGTTGAAGTTAAATGTTATCTGCAGTATTATGACTCACTATACAGTAACCTCTCATTAATCAAACAGTTCAGTGAACTGCCAGTTGTTTGCATGTGGACTGATAGACATGCACAATCTGCTTTGATTAATTAGATACTGACGAAAGAGTGCAATGCAATTACTATATGTCATCCAAGGGACTAAAAATATTTAAAATGACAGCATGTATACACCTCCAACTCTCACACTCCATGAGAACACATCCATAATTATGATCAGTTGGCCATGCTGCAATACTGAACTTACGTTTTCATCCTGAGTATTCCAATAGACACAGAGGAAAGTGAGGGCAAGCTCTGTGGGCTTTCGTGGTCCTCGTCAGATTGTCCGGTCCGGCTGCTGCTCCTGTCTTCTTGGTCCTCCTGGTCTCCATCCCCGGAAGCGCTGCCAACTTGGGAGCCAGTGTGGCTTCCAGTGTGGCTCCCACCATGGCTGCTGCCCCCTCCTACTCCTACTCCTCCTTCCCCCACTCCCTCCTCTCCACCTCCTCCATCCCCTCCCCCTTCTCCATCCTGGCTTCTGGTCAGGTTTGGAGAAGGTGGAGCACTCCCCACAGTATTGTTCTTCAGAGTTGCTCCACCTCCACCTCCCCCACCAAATCCAGAAGGCAGGTGGTCTGGAACTGCTAGTTTGGCCATGAGGGTCTTGAAGCCTGATTCCTTCTCCTCTTCTCGTGGGGAAACATTAGGGCTCAGTGTGAAGACAGGCACTTTGGAGAAGTGCTCTGTTGGGATGCGCATCTGTTGAGGAGAAAGAACATCATTGCAATAATGTATACTCTCTTAACTCCACATCCCCATTACATTACCTTGGAGCAGCACTTGGCACAAACCGTCCTCTTGCAAAGCTTGCACTTGTGTCCCCATGGCCCAAAGATGCTGAACCTGGTCTTGAGGCACAGAAAGCACACTTTACTCTTCTCCACGTCCTCCTTCAGGCTACAATCCACAGGAAGGCTCTCCAGCTCAGCCTTGGTCAAGACATTGCGGATGTGCACTACCTCCTCCAGAGTCAGCGACAAACAATCCACTGCTTGCTGCCAATGATTCTTCCATATGAAAATGGGCTCATGTTATTGTTACAGACACAATCTTCTAATCCATCATGTGGATGAAGCAATATAATAATGCTTACGGATCTGAAGAATTCCTCCTGCAAGCTCTGCCTGGAGCAGCTTGACCTGGGCATACTAGGATGTGCATAGTGATCGAAGCTCCCTCCATTGGCGAAGGTCCTCGGTCTCCTCCTCCGGTCCTGCAGAGAAGGAGTGCTGACCGAGATGGTGTGCCGCCTGAGGATGACCGTTGAGCCACTGCGGCACTGGGTGGCCAGGTCCAGGGCAGTCCGGTGCCAAGGGGAAGACGGGGTGGAGGCAGGGGTGGACTTGCTGCCCTGCTGGTGGTCGTACCTGCGGTTGCTCTGATTGTTGTTGTTGTTGTTGTGTTGCTGGAAGTGGGCGTAGTCAATCTGACCCCCATGACCGTTCTCGATCGGGGAGGTCAGGAAGAAGTCGTCATCGTCATCGTCCTGAAAGGACATACGGTGTCAACTTGCATTCTGGCCAACTATCATTTTACCTGCACTGGCTCTGCTCTTCATAATCTGGGTACCACCCATTATGACAAGACATGCACAATTACATCCGAAAAAGCCTAGGTCATTACCCATTAATCAAAGGGCCCACGGCCACCGTCTCCCAAAATTGCATAGAGCATGCCGACTAGTAGTATCACAATGATAAACCAGTGTAATCCCGACACCAGATAACAACAAAAGCAGGGGGCATGCTGCGCAAAATAATTAAGCATCAGGTGTGGCCACTTTCATACCCCCACCTAATGCCGTTTCTCATTGTCACAACTTATGAATCACCATTCACACCCTTCTCAAAAGAGTGAGAATTGTGCGAAAGCATGTCCAATACTCACATCGAGGCTGTCGAGCAAGGAGAAATCCGCCTTGATGAGTCGACGTGTCGGTTGCGATGTGCCATTGCTCGACTGCGCCATTTCGACGACAGCTCTCGACACTTCCACAGGGTCTATCCATGCAACAAAAAGACCAGTAATAAAGCTGGAGTTACGACCACACATGCATACCAGGACACCGTACGTACTTATCTACGCCTGTAATCTGAAAGCAGCTTATCATTTAATCTCACTTCACGCATAGTCAGGCGTGTTCTAAGGACATATCTCATGCCCGCAATTTAAATCGGATCTCAGCATGCGACGTATTAACTGTCGCATTTAGACACAAATTGAATATGACAAGCAAGCACCCCAGTTTCAATTTTTATATAAATAAGTAGCACAAACGTCCCGATACTTTTTGCTGGTGATTCGCTCAATACATTAGTACACATCTCAATTAAATCGTATTGCACTCGGATATTATGCAGGCGTAATCTCCACCGCAAAATACACGCTTTCTATATCGCGTGTTCCCCATACTGGTTCGGAAACTACACGCAACTGTACACTTCCCATCCTTCCAGGAAAGTAACACCGATCGAACTCTTTTTTCCCCCTAGCAAATACCTGAGAAAAACATCCCCATCTTGAATTCTGCTTGCCCCAAAAACTCATCAGCTGAACTCATCAAGCAAAACATGCAGCGAGACGACCCGAGTTAATCCGAACTTAATCTCCTGCTGAGGAAATAAGCAATTGCCAGCCCCCAAATGACGCCACCTGGAAAACCATCTAATGAACTTCTTTTTTTGTACCAACCTCCTCGGTCCGATTGCAAATTACTTTAAAAAGCTAACCTCCCCAGGAAATCTCACTTCCTTACACTTTTTTTTTGCCCATATGGTAGGGGTCAACATCCCAAACTGTATATAAATTGCACGTCCCCAACTTGGGATGACCACACGTACACTAAATCACGTCCGCTCGAGTAATGGAAGTGGATGTGAATTATGGCCCCATTTTCTTTTTCAAAAAAAAACTAGATTTGCAAAAAAAAAATGCGAAATCTGGGCTCTGTCATCCGCAACGAAAGCAGTTCTAGTTTTTTATTTCTTGACCCCCACAGAGTTGCGGGGTCGTACTTCCACATCCCCAGGGTCTTTATTGTATGCACAAAAAAACACAAAAAAGGCCAGAAAGTGGGCGTATCTAGCTCTAGCTGGGAACTAAACTGCCCATCGATCGACCTAATTCTAGAAACACCCCCCCCCCTCTTTCCACTCCCTACGTAAGGTCTCCTGTTAAATTCATTCTTTACACGTCCTAACGTCGCAAATTACATCACTCGGACGCATCTCAAGGTGTCACCTCAGACCACAAATTGCCTTAATCCAATTATGCGGAAATTATGTTCAAGCACGATTTTAAAGCCCACCTTCAAAAATCGATCATCCGAAAACATCGTGCTTGAATATGCATCAATATGGGCAATGAGAGCAGATTGCGCATTTCCCTAATTACATCACTGATCGGTTCTGGCCAGTATTAAGCTACGGTTGGACAAACGTGACGTCTAAAATTTCGATCCATCCAATATTTTATTAACCATATTGCTACCATACAGTACCCCCCAGAAGGCCCTACGATCTCCAATCCTTCCTTCCCTAAAAAGCTGGGTCACGGTCACCACCTGCGTCAACCTGTCACCCCCCCAATATGGCCGCCACAGTAATAACCCGCACCGTTCTGTCCACTGCTGCTCCTGAGGCTCTGCACGTCGATGGTCCGCACCAGCAAGTCCATGTACGACCCGACCTGACAGGTCACTTGGAGGTCGTAAGGTCGTTGCAACACCGGGCTTCCACTCGGCATATGGGAGCGCACAAACCCACCACCACAACGCACCGCTCCACTACTGAGCTCTTCTTGCAGCGGAGAAACACTCCGCCTGTTCCAATCGATATAATGTGATGGCCGCCTACATGGTGCGCCGTAACACACCTTTGCTGCTGGACTTTAACTATAAGAGTGTGTGCCCCACTTCCAGCACGGATGCTCTTCTGGTTGGAGTGGACCACGTACAACCGACGTGGTGTAGTGAAAGTGACTGGCGATTTCAACATGGCAACTGGATCAGTCCAAGGCGTTTTCGCACACGTTTTTAAGTCCTTAGGGGGCGGGTGTGTACGAGCCGATTTTCTTAAAGCTACTATTTCAAGGAGGTGTCAAGCACTGGAGCGCGAAGATATATGGATCTACAGGGACACTCACAATAGCCTATAGGTTCTTCTTAAAATCAAATTCGTTGAATTACGAAACACCCTGCACATGACCTTAAAAAAAAAACACTGGTGGGAACTGTTTCCAAAGACAACGATGAAACGCAGGAAATAATGACGTCAAGGCTAAGCTAACATCAGTTCCAATATGAAAAGCAGTTTCCGTTTAGGTCATAGGTCATCTCCGCTCGACCCACCCAGAAAAGTATCCTCCATCTTCGGACGACTTCATTGGGACCGTTACAGCTTCCCATGACAAATGGTCACGAAAATATGGTCGTAATGCGCTCCGAGAACAATAAATAAATCTTCAGAGGTTGAATCTGGTCCTAACCCCAGTTTTTACGGCGCCTTGCAATCCCAAAGTTTTCCTACTACTCCTGAGAGTAGTTTTTGTGCTGAAGCGACAAAATCCATCGAGGTTTTCACGCCTTTCGCAAACTAATCACAAGCTTTCCGCAAGAGAAAGTTTCCGAAATTGCATCAATCCAAACACTTGCATTAATCGCATCAAGGTCGGGACTACGATCTGCTGTTCACACGTACACCTCATCTTTCCTGTCATGTCCAGAGAAACTAAGAGCACCAGCCTAGGAATTCTATCCAGCTATTGGAGATCGATATGTACGACCTTGAAACAACCACACACAGAATAGGAAGGTCAAGTCTACTTTACACGCAACAGTGATTTGTCACCTTATTTATAGCCAAGCTGGCATGAATAATTCCACAAAGAGAGGTCCCCTCCAGATTACATTTAATTTTTAATCCACGCGAAATTGTTAATCCGCGCGAAATTGCGCCAAAATTTCGTAAGCAGCCCAACAGAGGTCAGCTCTTTGCTCCAGCGGTGTTGCCAGGAGGGTGGCATACCCTGCAGGATACTCCCCAGTTATATGGCTGGAGGGTAAGCCGCGTTATAATGATTGCATATTTCTTGTCGGTGGAGCATTCTGGTCCTCCTGGTTTCACGGTCATCTCCGTGCACATCGCTGCGGAAAGATCAGGATTTTCCGCTCGCGATCAGGTCTGATGAGAGAGACAGCCTGCACGCCCCAGGACAAATATTAGACGCCTATCCAACCGGAAGCCACGCACTTTTGGCACTCACGTGACTGCAGTGGTTCTGGATGCCAAATTTTAGGCATAGATTCATTAAGGCCAGGTCGCACAGGCCATGGAATAAAACTAGTAGAAGAAAAATGAATTGTTCAAAAAAATATTAAATTACCTTCGGTAGTACCGTTATACCCATAAATCTGTCCCAGATTTAAATGTTATTATTTTTCCTTTCCAGCCAGGCTCTGTGTAAGCATACGTTGGCGTGAGAATTTCGTCCATTTACGAGCCGTAAATGTCACACTCGAATAATTCCGGACTGGTTCGTCCTGTACACTCAGGAATGCCTAATTTTATTCCCACCCAAGTGCCGGAAGCCTATAAAAATGCTCTCGCAGCCAGTCTTCAATTATCCGGTGCCCCTAGATAGCAATCTGCACGCTGTCAAAGAAAAGTTTCTCATTCCAGCCGTGGGCCATGTATATGCATATAAAAAATTAATAATGAAAAAAATAGAGCGCATGACTTTGTGCATGATTTTCATGCTGGGTGTGTTTGAGCCATCCTATAAGTTGGGGAAGGTTTTTTTTTCTCCTTTACAATAGAGCCTGTATCATTAGGTGTGCGATCATCTCACGAGATCTCTTGGTCAGCGGAGCTTGATTTACCGCTCCCAACAAAAAAAAAGGTCAAGGAATCTCTTGCGTATTATTACTATCATTCTGTTGCGGTTCTCCAAGCTGTACTGCTACATAGGAAAGAAATAACAGGATCAAGCGACGCGCTATAGTAGGCGCGATTCAATCGAGTAATTGGACCTAATTAATGGTTGGTGGGATCACTTAATTTCACCTTCGACGTCGTGTTCGGAACAATGCTCGAAACAAAGCAACAATATGCTCCGACGATGTAAGATCGATGAATATCATCGCGTACAATGGAGATGTGAATAAAGCTGTCGTAATAAGTCAATATAAATTGTGGCAATTTCCTTATTGTAATGAAAGGTAAGTACTTCCATAACCGTTACTTGCTTTTGAATGCCTAAGTGCGTAATACAGTAATAATAATAATCTGACATACTCTGTGCTAGGTCTGTAACCTCTGAGTTTCGATATCACGGATTAATCCAGAACAATTGGTTGATTCTTGTCATTGATTGTTTCAATAATAAATTTAACTCGTCCTGAATTTACTAATCGTTTATCCGTTCCTTTCTAAGAGTACCGTCTTTTAAATGACCAATGATGCTGGCGGATTTTGATTGTAGAAAAAAACGGGAGAACCCCGAGAAAACCATGAAACCAAAATGAAAATCTGTCCTGCCCCATGAGCCCCCGACATGGCGTGACAATGTCGTCCTACATATGCAACAAAGGAAGTTTTCAATATTCCCAGTGTCGAAACCGAAGTCAATAAAAACAGCCAGGCGCCTAAAACTTCCTGGACGCCCATTTTATACGAGACCCCTGAACGCAAATTCCAACCGGTTCAACTATTGCATATACACGATAAAAATGCCCCATAAATGCACGAACGGCATCGACATCTAATAAGTACAGCCAACTCCAAAACAACGCACCTAATTACGGTCATTACCTCCGTTGTTATCATCCAATCGAAAAGAAGTCTGGACACAACCAGACAGCGTTTTTGATCCCAAAACCCGACAATTTCGCCGCATTCTTCCCATTACAAGGACGACAATGTTTCGGAACTCTTGTGTCGTATCAGCTGTTGCGTGTGTCTGTAGTACGAGGACAACACGTGTATAAAACCCCTTTGAGTATCACACGCACCGACTGACTGTCCTTCACCTGGCTGTTTCGCCTAGATCACACAGCATAACTCTTACCTCAAAGTTAATTATCAGCCTGCATATCCTATGAGATGTGTGCCCTTGAGAGTTAGGGGCACCCTCCTTTCCCCTCTTTCCATTGACTTTGCAGCCTTCTTACGTTACAACCGACCACACCTATCTCTGCCTCTCCGTCATTGTAAATATGAGAATAATTGCCACCGACATGGGGGCACCCCCAGAACAATGGAGAAAGGGGGGCGGCCGCTTCTTGACTTGGGGAAGGACCAGCCATGAATAACGTGCATGACCTTTCACCCCTGCCAGCAGCGCCTTACCGCCTGATTGCCCTCTAATTGATTAGAATTTTAGTGCGTGTGTGCTCAGGAGGTGACCCGGCTTGACAGGGAACAAGTTGGCTCCATGACTTACACCGTGACCTTTGACCCCGCACCCTTATCGCTGCCTGTTAATTAAACCAGAGCTGGGGTGACCGCAAACCTGGTGGGCGTTTGGTGCCTCGATATTTATGGGCAGAAGGGCCAGAGGATGCCTCCCACGTTTCTTTCCCACCCGAAAGTGCCGATTTCGGTTTCGCAAAAGTAAAACAAGAAATAAAACGAGAGGAATGCCCACGCTCGGAAAACTCATGTCTATGCGGCTCATGCCTTATTCATGGGGGCTACACTTATACAGATCGCGTTTTCTGTGGCAGTGTAAAACCTGGGATATATGCATGGCTTGTGGGTGAAATTGCTCGTCTCCTGAGGGATCAGTGCAGACCACCATCAAGGTTCGGACACCACCCACACATAAACTGTAATGTACACTTATCAATATGAACGTCATTCATCATATCAATCCCAACTATTAAGTTTCTCTGTTTAACGTCATAGTCACAGCACACCCTGGCACACCAATTAGGTAGCAATAATAGTCTTTTAAAAGGGTGAAAGGTGGTAATGTCACACAAAAATTCTCCCATCAAAACAGGTTGGCAATTATTTCCTCCCCACATTTTCGCTCGCACTTTGAAAACTACTAACCCACATGGCTCACCTCACCTCACTTTTCAATCAAAATTGCTGGTTTTGAGCGACGGGAAATGAAAGGAGGAAAAACGGTCGTAAAAAAAATTTAAGATGCAGGAAAATGAAATTAACCGGCTTACGAAGTAAGGTCCAGCATCTTTTTAGTGGCAGGTACAAGTGCAGGGTTTTCCTCCAGGGGGGACAACACGATAAAGAAATATTTGCACCTGACCCACTTTTGGCCCAGATGAAGTTGGTGGGGGTTAGGTTGCTGGGGGAGGGTAGGTATACGTAGAGGTAACCCCGACCCAAGAGCCCCGTTCCTTTCTTCACCAGGAAGGCAAAGAACAAACCCGTTAACTGCGAAACCTGCTCGTGAATTCGCAGGGGATGAAATGGATGGATGGGACATGGCTGCGTTACACTTTTCATTGGCAGGTGCCAGCATGTACGTATACACACACATAGTACAATGTTATAAATGAACTATTTTTTAGCTGATTGTCCTCGGCCGGCAGGTGTGGGTTGAGGTCCCCCAGTGATGCAAGGATTGCCCTTCAGGATGGAAGATGACCAAGGTTGCAGGAAGGATGTTGGGCGGGTAGTGGGCTAAGGGTGGATCTTCAACCTTCTCAATAGTTCCGCACAACTAGGCAAGATTGCCTGAAATTAAGTTCAAAGCATAATAATCAGCAGGGTGGATTTATTTTTGCGCACCAGATTACGTGTGCAAAACTGCAAGTAATTTTCCCCAACGTCATCTTTTGTTGCGCTTATCTATACCACTGTCAAAACACTGCAGATATGGCTCCCACCGAACAAAAGAGTGAAATAATGTTCTAACCGCACCTTTTGTATTCATCCTGCGACACGTACTGTATCACCATTAACCACTAATGCATGCACTCCCGCCAGGAATAAATATCATAAACGTTAATACTCCCAGCCCGTTCTCGATGACTCTATAAAACCGGGAAAACTCGCTATAAAACCATGGCCATAAGACCACGATCCGGCACGATTGAAACGTTAGCACCCATGCCCACACCACCGTGACGGAACATCTGCCTCCGTACAAGACATCGCCCATCCCATATAAACAGCAAGGTCGTAAGGGCGCCGCATGGGATTTCCACACTACACAAATGGCATTGCCGACGTTGTTCCACACCCGCCCATCCTCCCATTGGCCCTCTTCATTTTAAACAAAATGCAATAATCGGCCATATTGCCTGACGTCACAAATGCAATATGGCCGCCAAACATTCTGCACTCACCGCAAGCCCTTCTGCTCTTCAAAGGCCTGAGGTGATGCTCCTGCCTGATGGACTCCAGGAGAAGCTCGATCGGGTTGGCCTTCCTCCGTGGTGGTGGTCCCAGCTGCCTCTCGGATACCTGGACAACCGGAAACATTTGGGTGGTTTCACTCTCGGAGCTTTTAAAAATACAAACTGAGTCACAACACAACCAACGCAAAACTACTGCTCGAAGGCCAGCATGCTGGGGTCGCGGTACACAGCGACAGGACTTGCGGTCGGTTGGCCAAGCAATCTCAGCTGGACCGAAGACGCGGCAAAAGGAAAAGAGTTGAAGAAAAAAGGAAACGAATAGAAAGCCGGCCACTTCCGGAATCAGTCCAAACCGCTAGCCCATCTGGGAACAGTCTTTTTTTATTCACTCTTCGTTTTTAAACCTCAAGCCCACAAAACTTGTGTGCGTAAAATTAATGTGAGGTTAGACGCGTATTGTTAGTGTGTCAACAAATTGTTTAAAAAAGGTCATGAAACTATCAGTTTCTAAAGTAAGCTGAGCAGTGTGTCAGCAATGTTTTTTTCCTTCCAACCAAATTACATCTGAGTGAAGGTGTTCACGTAATTTGCTTCCTCGAGAGCACGCAATTCTCAATCTCCTCATCGCTTCTGTATATACTAGTACCACATGTAACTTACTACGCCTTGTCTCAGTACAATGCACCAGCAATTAGACACGGAATCTTCCCATCTTTTTGCTTGTCGCCAGATTTTTTTTCTTATTCTCTTTAACTCTCTTTCTAACTTCCCAGCATGCGGATTGAGCCATGAATGCCGTGGCAAGTTAACACTCAACAATAGGAATGTACCTAGCCACAAACCAGCCTTAATCGGTTCTTTCCCAGAGTATTAAGCCACGCCATTGATCAGGCCAGTTCATCCTACAAATTAAAATCGAGCCTACTTAGCAAGGTGGGTGTTTTCCCACACAACAAAACTATCGCTATTTCCCCCTTACATCGTGTGCTGTCAAAGGTGTACTCGTTAACGGCTTACGGTAATTACACTTTTTTTTCCCTCTAGAACCATTCACGGCTTGTAATAAATCTGGGAGATGGTTTGGGTGTGTTTTATTTTGCGCTCTCTGCAACCGGTTATCATTTCATCAGCTGACATCATCATTTCCCCTAGTGTGACTTTGGTGTGATAAAAACAACGCCAGATTCAGCAGTCCTTTAATTATAAAAATAGGCACCCACCGGATGTCCTCGGTATCTCACGAACTCCGGTGCATAACAGCTGAGAATGTGCCAAGATTGATCAGTAAATTGCGAGAACCATGCCGGACAGTTATCCCTTTAAAATTGCGGGGGTGTTAACCGCCAGTACAGTTATTGCCGCTGCTGTCGCCAACCCCCAGTCACTTGATCTATGTGACCGTCGCGACCCCGACCTTCCGCAGTAAATCAAGACCTTTCGCACAATGCACACTTGTTTTCTTTAGCAGCACCTTCGGGGGCACAGAACCTTCCTCGGCAATGCAGATGATCGATTGTTTGTGCCTTTTTTTTCCTTACGGGTCTTAATGAGGACTGCAGGCTTTCCACCATGTTTTTTCGGAGACCTCGTATTGTGGTGCAAGGTAGGAAAATTGTGCAGACCCCCTTGTCGTGACAGGTGGCTCCTATTAAAATTCGGGTGTATCCCGTCGGATTGCTCGTTTCACTCCTGGTGCCCGCTCCTGGTCTCGAAAGACACGCGACCCCTTCGCCCAAATGAGGGTTATAAGGGCGCAAACTGGTCGCGTGGTATACTTTCTCCCAACAGCAATTTTAAAACATTAAATAAATTCGACCTCAAAATTTTCTGACCTTTTTGAGTGGCGGTCTCGATCGGATGAACTCCAGTATAATGGCATGCGCGTCCTTCTTGACTCGCGGAGGAATGTCCCCATCCACCATCACCTTGTTGAGCTTGTACCTGCGAGACCGTATGTCGTCCATCAGGATCTCGTACGGAGTCAGCTCGTACTCTATCGGTGGACTTCTGGGGTGGTCCACCTTCTTCAGCTTCACTCCCAGCCGCAGTTGCCGTATCACCTGAACCCAAAGTCGAGCCTAAAAATTGGAAAAAAAATGAGGGTCAAAAAAATTGGGCCAGATTTTTTTTTTTCGTCCATTTTTATCGTGGGGTCCTTTTTGTTATGCATGTGCACTCACGCAGGGAAAAACAAAAGGCAGAAAACGGATGCACGCGTGCTTAGGCCACAGGCATGCGGAACTTGACAGATAAAGTCCACTTGAACTTGGCAGCGATGATCGCTCTTAGACCAGTTTTGGAAGCCTAATCGCATAGCCGGAGGGGATGTTCGAACCACACGTTTTAAAGGAGATTTTCCCATCCGATCCTGCCGATTCACGCGTCTTTGCATTCAAGTCTGCCTTGCTTGCAGTACACCGCTTGATCAGCCGACAACAGTTCCTCCTTTTCGGTATACCGGCAGGGCTCACACGGAAGAGGAACATCCTCACGTTCCTTGAACATTTCCAGAGAAGTCGGGACCTCCGACCATGACCTGAGCCAAGTGTTAATTAGTTCTCACGGCCGTGGTGTCGTTAGCGTCGCCTCCTTTGAAACGGGCCGACTACGCGAAAATATTTCAAGCAGAAAGCATTTATTTGGATGTAGCACCCTCGCAAAAATTTTCGACTAAAAACCGGTCAAAATGTGGGTCAAAGTGTTTCGGTAATTAGATTGATTGGGCTCCGTCACTTCTGCCCATATAATCTTTCCAGGTTTTCCACTTTTTAAATTCCTGCTCAAGTGACAGTGAAAGCTGGTGATGCTGCTACTCGCGCGTATACATTTCCATTGGATAATTGTGAACCATTGCGAAATTCCTTCGAGAGATGCTTGTCCTCGATCCGAGTCCCCAGTGAGAGTGCTTGATAAGTGAAAGAAAGAAAACTCGACCCAGGGTCATCCATCATCTTGGCCCCCAGCTTCTTAAGTCCCCAGCCCTTAAGCCTCTAGCCGGAATGAAATTTCATAACCGCATTTCTTTACACTCCTAATCTTCTCCTGCACCAGCCTCCAGATAATTTTTCATCCCCTGCGAAGATGTAACAACTCTCGTGACAAATAACCCCGCGATCTAGAGTGAGTGTATAAAACTCGCCCATCACTTTTCCTCGCCCAGAATACTCGTCTTCATTCGCCCAACTGCGAATCCTAGATTTGGCGAGCAATAAAGTAAGCTCACAAAGGAGTCGTAGAATCGCCATTGGGGAAGATATGGCCATCAAAAGGCGGGATTCTCCCTTGATTATGCGAAACTTTTTAACAATCACATAGTTTGACTTTTAGCACTATATGTCAGGTTGGTTGATTGATTGGCCATTAGACAATATCAAAAATTTGAAATCATCGAAAATTGCTAATAAAAATCGAAATGCAATGTTGGATATGTAGAATTATTGTTGCTATTTGCATATCGATAGATGTACTTTTTAAAAGCATCTATAGGAGAAGCGATAGATATAAAAAGTGGCACAAGGGACTGCCCATGTTATCAAACTAAAGCCCGTAATTGCATTATCATGTCGCATTACCACAACTCTGTTCCTCACTCACCCAGTCGTCGAACTGCAGGTTGTCGAGGTCAGGCGACGTGTCCCCTGTCCGCCTACGAAGCTCCTGGGTCCCCTGCGACACCTTTTCCAGAAAGTGTGACAGCTCCAGCGCTTCGGCCACCAGTGCTCGACACACCGCCTTGTAATGGCTGTCCGCTTGAGAAGGTAGAGCTAAATGCTTGGAGCAATGCTGTGGACATGAAAAATCGCGTTTTAAAAATAAGGTCGACCATCTTCTTATAACAATCGGATTGATCTGGCAATGGTGACAGTCCCTTTCTTTTCCCCTGCAGCATTTGAGGTCGTGGTGTCAGAAACGTTGTGACTTGCGTTTCAGAGACGCGGTCCCCCTTGTTTTTATTGTGCACCTGAAGGTGATTTTGCCAAAGGGCCGCGTTAACGGTACCTGCAGCAGAAAACCACCCTTTGGCTGATGATGGCAAAAGCTGGGTCAAGTGCACTTAGGCTCCTCGCCAGGCTCACTGCAATTTGCCAAGCTATCGCACAAAAATCTATATCGTAATTTGCGAGGTGCCCTAGTGTTACACCACACTTTGGTCGAGTTCGCTCGCCTCGCGAACGGTACCTCATACGCTTGTATAGGTCAGAGACGCCTGCAAAAACGTGCAAAAAAATTGCAGTGCCGCTAAAATTCTGCTGATCCACGATACCGTCGCCAGGTCGCAAACCACCAGCCTTGAATCTAATTATCTGGCATTAAATAGCATCCAGTTTGCTGCGGTGACATTGCAACTACCGTCATGTTTGCAACTTGCCTCAAATTGGGCAGGCTTTGCACCCCTGTAATTTTACTGCCACATAGCAATGTACAGTCTCACCACTGGCCTTGAATATACATTCATAACTCACACACAATAAGGATGCTATTAACCTGCGGCACAGCGGGAAGAAATTACCGCGTCATAATTACAAACTAGGTAGCTTTTCCCTATTTCTCTAATAGAAACAGCAGTCAATTACTCTGAGCAAAATATCTCCATCAACTGAAGCCTTGTATAGTTGAAAATTTGCCATGAATTTGATGAAATATTTATTTTTGTTTATTCATTTTCGTACCGGTACCCCTGATTTGATGTAATACTTTGTGCGAAAACTTTCACTTAAGTTCAAATTTAGATCACTCAGTATAATTTAGGGACTGTCCTGCCATCAGCCATGTGTCGTGCCATGTAGGTCACCTCTGTCGACACATCCTATCCTCAACTTCATTTTCACAAGAAGCTACTCTAATGATGGATGCTTTCTCTGCTCAGCACGATACAATAACCCTGGCAGAAGAAAGGAAGCACACTTGACTGCCTGGCTAGAACAAGGCCTCGTTTTCGACCCTTTTTGCTGCGCCAAAAAAAAATATAAAGTGATGGACACAACGCACTTCTAGGACTTTGGTGAAGGTGTAAGTCCTCTGCGATGATTCCTCATCGTCGCTGGAGTCCCGCTCGATGCCTTCGTCGTCGGTCTCGTGTCTCTCGCACGACTCATCTGCAAATAGGAAGTGAACACACGAGTCAAGCCTCATTATGCCCTGGCTTCCTTAATTGCCGGAATTACACGCTAAGCATAGGGAGGGAAAAATACCGCAAGACGGAAGTAATTAATTGGTTTGAGATATACGGAAGCGATTTTTTTTTTAATTCGAACGGAGGATGTAGCGGTGGTTTTGCAGCATAAATGTATATCTAACGCAGAATAGGATACACTCTTCCAGTGCGAATGTAACAAGTCAATACTGAACCAACCTATTGTGGCCTTATCTTAGGCACTATAAACTCACACTCAAACGCGAAAATATCATTCTGGTTGGGATATGCCACATGAAGTTGATTCAGATATGCAGTGCGTTAGAAACCTATTCTTTTCATGCGTTTACGGTACACACTGTGCAATGCTCGTAAGTAAACACGTCCTGACACACTGCCAAACGTGTTGTGCCAGCATCCATTGGAAATTATGCCGCAGTTAACACGCTTCGGTGAAAATTACGACTGATCAATATCACTCGCAAAGTTCAAACGACGCGCTCTAACCAATTGCCTGTCATCTAGACCGGTAATCAATCTTTCCCAAAGTGCCCTTATCCCACATCAGCCAGCCGTCTCTCCTTCACTACACAGAACCTGAATTTGTCAACACCATGAAGCCTCTGCAGCCAAACAGTATTGCTCAACATCCCTACGGTCCATTTCCTGCGCAATACTCTGTATGAACTCTACCATCAGATAGACGTCAAGGAAACATAACAAGCTTTGCAATCAAGGTGACAAGGGTGACATTTTTGAGGCTTTGTAACCTCGCCCCCCTTTTAATCTGACATGCCGGGTTGCTCCGATACCTGAACCCATATCTGCATCCAGGCTGTCACCAATTACACCTCTAATGGTACGCACCATACATACCTAATTTATGTCCTTGGTATTTTTTTTTCAGCCTCTGTCCTTCAGAAAGAGCCCTCGCCCTTTTAATCAGCTAGCTATTGACAAATCCGCACTATTCAGAGAAGACACCCATGAATGTTCCGCTAATATTCTTTGAGGACAACCATTGGACCGGAAAATTTTGGGAGCCGGAAAGCATTGTCTGTCAGCCTATATCAATCCATGTGGATCGGGCCAATGCACCTAGAATGACAACATGAAAATGAACCTAACCGCAACGAAACCCTATTAATACCTAGAGGATGTCCTGCTATAGAAAACATGCAATTCGCCACTGTCTATCAAGCTACTATAAAAAATAGGCTAATCCTGCTCTATTCTTGCGAGTGGCTCATCTCAGAAAGGGAAAGCTTACCACTCGTGCCTGCCTCGACCTTGCAATTGTATCTGTCACATAGTATGCAGGACATTACGTGGGATTTTACTTTCACAAATGTTAGTTACGACGAACTTGCGCTAAATGTGCATCGTGATACTTGGAGAGAGATCTTCGTTTCAAAAATAGTGCTGAACAATCCATATGACTCACTTCGGAACCAAGCTTCGCATCGCATCGGTACCCACCCAATTTTTTTTTATATATACATAAGAACAGCATGCGAACCCACCCTTTACATTATACTCGTCCGAAATATGTCATCAGGACAGCCGCCGATTGCCATCCTGAGGGGCCAATTGGGCAAGCATTAGCCGAGCAGAAGCAATCAAGAAATTGCGAAACCGTTAACGGTGGCCTTGAGGGAACACCCAAGCAAGGAAATCGCACGTCTTGGTCATGCAGACAGGATCTCTGGGCTGACTGCTCGCCAGGTCAAGTTCAAAGTCGCCCGGGAATATCATGACCTCACACCACCTGCGCGACTCTTGCTCAAGAGTGCTCGTCCACCTGTGAAATTGCTCGGAAAGGTATTTCAATTTAAGCTGGGATACAAATTGAGGTTGTGTTTCATATGGGAGGAAAAAAAAATAATAATGTGCCTGCTGGCCTCGGGTATTGATTGGGTACTTTGTAGAGCGGCACAGGTGCATGACAACCGTGTTGTGATGGGAGGCCTTGATATTTTTAGGTCAAGTAATTTTTGATTGAATGCATTAAATCGGGAGTGTATGAGTGCAAATATTTGCAGTACCATGCTGTGCACAATGCATTCGCCTGGGGTAATTCATTCAGTGCAAATATGGTGTCCTGATCGCCAATCGTACATGTACGCTTACAATAGATTTATAGACTCATAAATAATGTCACGTTTAGCTACTCTATTTCACGCAAAATATTTTAATTGGCCCAACCTATTCTCATATAAATCCAAGCGACTTTGATTTAGAGAGCCATTAATAATAACACGCAAATGGGAAAAGAAACAGAGTAAAATGCTTTCTACAGTACGATTACCCTGAACTTACAGTCGGCTAACCTTTGCACCCTCGGTAAACCCACGTTTAAAATATGAATGTCCCGGACTTAGGAATTCTTACGTCACGAAAAACCGGATTTTCAAAATAAATGATAACTGTTTTTTTTGCCTGCGAATAACTTAGCAGTTTTACATGACGGATTGGACACGCTTTCTCCGAGAATGCCATAAATTATTTCAGAAGAAGAATCCGATTTGTTTCCGCCCGCTCTTAAAACAAGAGCCTTGTTTCACTTTCACTTCCAGTTTTGGTTCTAACTTTTATCAGCCTGTAACATTTTACATAAGTGGAATTGGATTTTTTTTTCTTTCTTCCCAGGCCAAGACTATTAGCCAGATTAGCTCCAACTCCCGGAAGATGAAGGTGAAGGTTAGGTACATAATTTCTCCCCACGCCTGAGACGGAAAGACTGAAAAATTTTGTCACGTGATGCTGCACTGCGACAATCTAGACTTGGGTTCCTGAATCCAAGAATTTCTTCCCCTTTTATCTCCCTAGGGAATAGCGCGGCATGACCAAGTTCTCCCCCCAAGGTTACGTGAGAGGAATGCATATGAAAATGTAATGAGCATAATGTGAGAAGGGAAGTGGGTCCTATACTAATAATCAACATGCCAGTGAAAGGTGTCCTCGTTAAACCCGCCCGTTTATTCACACCTTCATCCGGACCCAATTAATTTTTTTTGAGTCAACTTAGAGCATCAACCCGAGTATATAATCCATATATACTTTTTTTTTCTTCTAAATCCGTCTGGTGGATATATTAAACGAGTCGTCTGCCCGCCCTGATGGAACAGTTCCAATGACGTCAACGGCCTGCCCTGCTCCCTGGTGGTCTAGTTCAAGATCAATACTCAACTCCAAAATGCCTGAAACCCTCTCTATATCGACTCCTAGTTTTACCCTAGGATGGATGAGGTGTTTCCTCCTCTCAATTCCGATTCTGGTGCCAAGCAGGAAGCAGCTTTCTATTGTAACACAACTGTCAGGCTTTGCAATATGATTATTTGTTTACGCGCACGTGACCGAGAGTTTGTTTGCATTATCGCTGTGATATCCAACTCGCGGGATTAGAAATCGCCCCATGTAAAACAGAAGAGGCGGAAGCGATCTGGAAGGCCCAGTTTTTAAGACGTCCGAACCCAGCTCAAAGGTGGCGGCCTGACACGCAACAATGGCGGAAGCTCAAGGTTACAGCTTCCGGTCCTGAACGAGTTCGGACCTGCACTGAAGCAGAACCAGTTCCCCACAATATTTAAGCCCGCGACTTCTGCCCGCTTATTATTTTCATACATACACAGCACATGAAACAGGAAAAAGAAGGGGGACAGTCATCCGTCTAATGTGACAGGTGGTCGCCGGGCATCTCTTCAAAAGGAATTCCTTCTGTGGAGGTCGCTGTCCCCTTGTTGCACCCCAGAGTTTCCGGCTGAATTTGGCCAGACCCTCTCTATCGAATCACACTCCCAAAGGGTATTATCAACATCGTCTGGTGTGGACAGTTTCACTTTCAATCTGGAATGCTCCGGTGACCCACAAAAGCTTATCCCGAGTTTCCTGGCCTGGGATTCTAAAAACGTCCTCTTTGGATCGGTACGCGAGCGAGACAAAAGGAATTGCGACGGACCGGACTGCAGGGTCTTCAAGGTGAAGAGATTCGAATTCCAGGGCCTGGCGAAAGAGAAAAGGGTTGATGGACGTGCTGAGACCATGGACGTTTCCATCTTAGTCAGCCGTGCGGAAAATAAGAGGGCTTTCATATGTGGAGCTGATCCCTTATGCCGTAATATGCCTCGACATAAAACGCTGGCTTTCACGGCTAGTGTGCACAATAGTACAGGGTGGTGCACTGCCCAAAGTTATGAGGGGCAAACAATCCATCACTTTTCCTCTCATTGTCTTTTGAACCACAGTGTACCACCCTGTATGCATACTAAACATCCGTGTTGATTTCGTCCACGTGTGCATAGTGACATTGCCGCAGGGACCCAGTTACTTGATTGTTGCCGTTTTGGTAATTTTAATACGGGGCAAGGCCTATCGTTAGCAGCCTGTTGCAGTCACGAACTATGGGATAAAAAAGCTGATGCGAAATACAGCAAGAAACTAAGCAACAGTTACACGGACTCGCACTGGAACCGTTTACAAGCTGATTCAGCTAGTAACCGCCGTTTTATGACTTGTGCGCTAACATGCACGATTTTGATAATAAATCGTCAATTTAAAAACTGGCCGAAGACATTGACTATCCACATAAACTGCTTAGAAGCCAATAACTTCCGCCTTTCTGGAACCTCCCAACAGACTGAAACGTGTTGATGTCAGTATATAGTGCACATAAATATAAGAAAACGCTCCTCCTATAGCAGGACTCTAACATCAAGATAAGTAATCTGAAAGGAGGCAATTTGCAATGCAAAAAACACACATACTCTACAACACAGTTACATCAGTGCATCAGCATTAGAAACATTGTCAGACAACCAATCTGGACCACTGCTACTACGTGTGGGTGCAAGAGAAAAGGTGTGACACCAACATGCATACTGAACCAACTGGAACACCACCTCTCCATAGGCATAGCTGCAAGAACTCATCCAAATCCGCACTCTATCATATGTGAGTGCAACCTTAACCCATACTTGGCCAGCGAAGGAGAGGCGTGTTCCCCTTTTCACACAAGACATTCACTTGTCCTAGATAAATACCTTTGGGACTTCCAACAGCTGCCACACAGTCCCAGGGAGAGGCAAAAAAGAGGCACGGCATATAAATATGACCCAGCTCATTCTTCAAACCCAGCCCTCCTTACACCATATTACTCTTTCACTCAGGTGACTGTACTCTACGAGGTCACCATCACCTTTTTCCTTACCTGCTGAGGTCATGTTGTCCAACAGCTTCTCCAGGTCCGGACTTAGGTGTCGCTCCTCCTCTTCCTTCAAACCGTAGTCCAAAGCCCGGAAGATGACTAACCCCAGGCACGAAATCATCTGCGAAAGGATCAAAAGAAAATTACATGTACGCCAAATTTCACACGTGAAGAAAAATCCTTTTGTGGCCCCGCTAATTGTCTATTAATGTTGCCTCATGGAAAAAAGGCCCTTTCAAGGTTTGCTTCGGGCTATAAATGGCGATAGGATAATATATATCGCTCTCGCTAATTTCATTCACGTGTATGGTGGCCACAGTATATACGGGAACACACATGAAGAGATTTGAAGGGCAAGGCAGGAGAAAAAAAAAGTGAAAGGGTCACACCATTAAAATGTTTCCTTTATCTGAGCGAATTCCTTCGGGACGACACTTGTCAACTTTCTCTTGGTTCGGAGGATGCTTCCCCACAAATAAAACCCAGGAATGTTATTAGAACGGGTTGACGAACTTTGGCAGTGGCCTTCGAGTGACGTTAGTTCCACAGCTCTGCAGGTGAAAACACCGTGCCTTTTAACACCGTCGGTCACCTTGACGCTCCGAAAGTGGTTCTCAATTTGCAGGGTACTGCACCGTGACACCCATGAGATGTTGCAGAAGGTAACATGCAGGACATTTCTTCAAGAATCGAGTTCCTGAACCCGTCTGCGCTTCCGTCAGTCAAGTCTTCATCAACGGTGCTGTAATTTTCTGCTACGATGGACCTTTCCGGGCAATTAGCTCCGAGGCGAGCATTCGAACACATCTCGGGTCCGCCGTGTCCAAAACACTGCGAAATCCTGTTCATAATCGAGTTCCGCCTGTGACATAACGAAGTTGCACGCTAGTTATGACTTTGCACTATTTATATACCTCCGGACTGACAGCTTCATACAGTACCAGATGCCTATATGATGTGAGGATTGGGGTAGGTTGTGTGTCAACATATAGCAAATCCACGCATTTCTACATCAAAGGTATCTATCTGTTCAGCGAGTTATATGCACTGTATGTAGCATCGCAAAAAGTTCAGAGCACTTTCATCTTCCATGTACTCCTGCGCATGCACATCATGTGTACAGTACATGTCCGTCCTGTACTGTTAGTCGTCTACCTCTCACGTATACATATAGCAACAAATCGGAACCTCCTGTTGCTAGCATTTCCAGAGTAACTGTTGCACATCAATCGCCCATGTTGGGCCATCCTGAGTTTCCAGGAAATCCTGCTGACACATCAAGTGATCCTAATCAACCAACGGTATAGGAAACAGCAAATTCTCACTTAGGTTGTGCTGGTTTCGATCATGTCAGCAATAATCAAGTAAGTCTCGCCTATAAAATGATTTTAGACTACTGAAACAATACAGATCCGGCCTTCCCACTCACGCGCCATATCCTTCAGCAAACCCATAACAATTAAACATCATCCTGCAACATCCCCTGATATGTAAAAACCAGGTCCATTGCCTCCATTTGGGCCGCACAAAAAACCCTGAATGAAATGACGTCAGTACCCGCATTAACCTGCGCCCTATCTCTCTATCGATTTTCCCATATTCCCGTAGACGTATAGGCGCCCACAAGGGTCGCCAACCCAAAGAACACTCTAGAGGTAAAAAAAAAAAAAAGGTAAGAAACCCCCCAAGGCTGCGGTTGCGGTTATTTGAGGTCCTCAGGTCCATGTCTTTTGGCTGCTCCTCGCAACCATATAAAGAGCAAAAGTTTGCCCGAGACCACCGCTGGTGACTCGTGATCAGGAAGTTTCTTCGGTGCCTGGACATCCCGCTGTCTGGAAGACCCCGATTCATATTATACCAAGTGCTGCCAATTAGCTCAGGGTAAGACCCGCTAACCTATAGCGCTACATTCTTACAATAGAGGAGGGGAAATTCATGACCAGATAATGCCGTTTACGGGACGCACAATCCGTAGGATTTGCACAAAGGATCAAAGTGATGGGTGTAAGCTCCCTTTTGCCCCTCCTGATGTATGGAGGACGTGAGAGAGAAAAAGGGCACTATAGGTGGGTAATGCACCTTGTAACTGCATCGCCTTATAGTGCACTAGACCCTTCATGAATTTCAAACCAGCTCCTTTATTCTGCGGGAGGAATAAATGGTCCCCGCTGCTTTATGGCCAGGCACAAATCCCATCATGTGCCAATTCGGCCGGATTTAACTACCTGGAGGAGTCATGGGGCCATCATGAAGAAGCACCTTAGATCGTGCCCTTAGCCCAATCAACCCTCTTGTTTTCCTTCTAACGACGTGTGCAGTAAGCATCAGAAAAATCGGATTAAAAAATTAATCAACATTTTGTTACAGATTTGTACACAACTTGCTGGAGAAGTCCGCTATATATTTAGTCATCACCAAGCTGTTATGCCTGCAAGATATCTGCATAATTATGCGATATTCAATACATCCCACACCCTAATATTATTCAACATCGAGTCTGCCACATGAAAATCCCAATATCGCACACTCTCACATGACCGCCTCCAGATTTTTTTTAAAGGCTATCAGCACAATTTTGACATAATCCCCCCGAAAATGGAGCCGCTGCCACAGTTCCCAGGCCCAGAAAACCACAATATTCCCTTCGATGTTTTTCCCCCTAAGAAATCGCGCAGCCTTGGCTTATTCTTTCACTTTCGTCGGCCCAAACCATATTCCCCCCCCCCCCCTCCAAAAAAAAGAGACAGAAAGACATGCGAGGTGGTTACGGACTTGACGACTGCTGTGCACCGTCTCGATGCCCCCCTCGAAGAAGGGCATGGGACGCCCCGAAAGGACAGTAAAGGGGGCCAACTGCATCCCCTGGCCTCTCGCGTGCGGTTTCCATCAGCGCCAATTACCGAGATTACTCCGAGTCGTGCGCGCTGTGCACTGTACGTGGTAGCTGTGCACCTTCAATTGAGGGGACCTGCTTTCTTCATGATCTCTACCTGCTGGCGAAGGCTGACCAAGACAGAAGCACAACACGTCTCCATTGCCAAGGGTGCCCATGGGGGGTGAATGAACCGACACCTGGCCAGGTGTCAATTAATCTAGCCAATATATGCCGATGTAATTACTCGGTACACTGCTAGGAAAATATTTAGCACGCAGCAGAAAGGCATTTTCAGAGGAAAAATAAAATTTCAAGTATATTTGGTATTTTATTATTAATACAGTAATAACAGTGTAATTAGCTGGCAGAAGAATGCCACATCAGCATACACAAAATCGGCTGACGACACCGTTATTAATGGGAACACCGTACCCTATACACGATGGTGAGTCGTCGTCACGCGCCGATATACCAGGCTGCACTCCGATAAAAGCGCTATTGACAGACCTATCGTCTTCTGGCAGCCCTTCCTACAAAAGGAAGTCGTGTGTTGATTCGATTACATCACGCTCCTGTCCCGCAAGCTCCCACGTTATTCATTCCTCCATGTCAAGTATTGCGACCCGTGCCTGATGGTGCAGACCTGACACAACGGGTCACCTGTCACGTCTATGCGGTACCCACCGACTGAAGACGTGCAAGTGCGCCTGGATCGTGATTAATGAGGGATAAAAATTACAGAAGAGGAAAGTGGGCACGATTGACCTCTAAAGGGTGAAAAGAGGAGTCCAATTCCCTAGAATTCATCCGGGAATCGGGGTCGGAATAACATGGCGCCGGGATTTTTATGGCCCGTTCCCGAACTGCACGGCTGCTGGAGATTATTGTTGGTTCATCCATCCGTCCATCCATGCACAAACAACAAGCACAACAGACCTCCTTTTTTTTATTATTTACTACCCTCACCCAGCACACATCTTTGGAGTAGGGCAACTGCAACTTCGGTACACTTCTTCAACCTCCAAGGACCGTGTCACCGCATTTTTCCCATCACTTCTTGCGTCATGTGTGCCACCTTTCATTCATTGTATTTGCACCTCAAAAAATAAGTCATAAAATTGCGAAACTATTGGCATTATGCATATTATACGCAGTGCCAAAAGTGAAACTGACCAAGTTATGTGCAGGATGTTGCATATTTTTTTTCGACGTAACATTCAGTGAACTACAAGCACCCATGGCTCATGTCCCGATTCCCAAATCGGTCGTAAAGTCGTGGGCCTCTTCTCAACACGCTCAGAATTGCAAACTCAACCAAATCCCAAGGTGCCAACCGCGCCTCGAATGCATGATCACCCTTAACTTACTTGAACCACGTCTCAAATTCTGCATTACTGTCAGTTAACTGTTCCTTTTTTGCCATCAAACTTTATTAGCTATAATTTTATATGTAAAAACTTATTTTTACACATAAAGGTAGTTATTATGTTGCCAGTGAATTTTTTTATTTATTTAAAATGCTTTTCATGCCTAGCTGTCCGAACAGAGCACCCAACAGATGTCGCCCTAAGTATGGACGCCACCTGTCCGTTGAAGTTGAATACACTTCGCCGGAACTACAAACGACAATGACTTCCTGGACCTGCCCAGGTGAATCATTGAAATCACTCCGGTCCAGCAAAACGACTAGAAAGTGTAGTCGTAAAGCCGAGTGAAATGCACCCCCCTCGAAATCAGTGTTGCGGTGGCAACAAGGGACATAATAGCTCGCGTAATAAACTGCTTCAGGGGGCCCCAAAGTGACACCATCATTCCATGATTTGAAACCTGCCAGCTCGACCGAAACGCTCGGCCATTCCCATTCCGTGTGTCCAGCCCCTGCAATCACCTCGCCAATTCTAACCCAACCACAGCTGGGAAAAAACAATCTGCATTTCCTGCCCACAAGAAACATTGTGACTCACCCGATCATCCATACACCTTACAACCCCTCCCTAGGGGACAAGGCTGCATGTAGGCCACCCATCAGTGGGTGGCTATTAACCTTCAGAAAAATGCCAAAAAAATCCACCACGTCCTACTCGAAATGAAAAAAAAAACAAGCACTGCCAATTTTATCCACGAACAACTGCGTTGATGGTCACGATTGCATTTCAGTCAGTCTGTTGCCCTTTTTGTTGCTGGACCTGCCATTGTTTGCCCCCCTTTTCGTTTTCTACCGTTTCTAATCCATCAATTGCGACTCGCCATTTTCTATCGAGAGTTCTCCAACATTTTCTATCGAGAGTCAAATGTGCCCCCAAGTGGGTCACCAAAGTGTAACAGTTGATGATCGCTTTGCCCCCCCTTAGCTGAAAGTGGAAGGTCTACTTTACGACCACTGCCAGTTCTCTCCATGTAAACTAGGCTCGCCGTAAAAATTAATTAACAATAACAACCAAGAAGTCTAAATAAGTGGAGCTTCCCACACCTTGGCAAAAGGGTCGTAAATTGCCCATTCTGTCCCCCTGCGCATTCCCAAACTTTTCATTTGGTAATAACAGTAATTTGGAATGTCACGTGCTCCACCTGGTTTATTATTCATATTATTTTATTAATTACTTTAATTAAACTCTGATCAAGGACAGGGTGTGACCATTACGTAAGTTTTGATGACAACAAACAAAAAAGATGCTCTTACCCTGCCTTCCGACGACGCCACCATGCGAGTCGACCCTGAAAAAGTAAATGGAAATGTTCAATTTGTTCATAGACCTGCTAAACACTGAAAAGTAAACATTATTAATGCTAAATGAATGTAATCTGTTGGCTTGAAACATGACAACTGTTGCTCCTAATTGAAGAAAATGATGCTCACTTTTCCTTCATGCATTATTAATGAAAGGTAGTCACAGAAATCCGGCCATGCACAACGCAATTTACTTCCTAAGTACCTGCATAAACTGACACTCGTTCTCCTTTTTTTCGCATGTAATCATCGGAGGACTATACCAGTGATCATTGCAATAAGTCATTAATTGCGCAATATTAATTAACTTGGCAATGACCTGAAAATGGCGGCACATAACGGCTCCAACAATTTTTATACACGTTGTATGCTGTTTACGGTACCGGCGGCTACTTGGTGACTAATATCTTTGTGTCTATTTGTGACGGTCCTCTCATATTAATTTACGACCATGTTAACGGATGTTATTTTAATGTCCATGTTTTCCCATCGGCTCCTCGACCTTGCTGACAACTCCATAAGAATTTTCTGACGAAATTACTTTTAATTCATATAACCACGTGGGACGTATTGAAGGACATCCTATGCACATATGACGCAACAATGCAAAAATACTGTCAGGGGTTTATTTTTAGATAATATTGAAAAAAATATTTAAGAAATATTGTCACCAAATTGTGACCCAACCTGGACCGTTCAATCCTGATTCTCAGGGCAACCATCCGTCGCCCGGAGCCCAAAAATCTTGGCATGGCATGATTTGCATCCTCATCGCAAGACCACGCTCTGCACCGAGAGAAAAGAAGAGATAACATATCCCGTTACGAGCCCCGCATTGCTTCGTGCTCGTCAGAAGAAGAAGAAGCGACGGCGACAAAACTTGTTCCTGTGGCCCACTGTCCACATATGAAGGCATTCCGATGAGGAGTCAGTTCCCCTCGCAGCACACACCTGACTTGCTGGCCTGGAATGGACCTTTGCATTCCAGGTGACTTCCACATATGGCGCACCGAAAATCTGCATAACAATGTCAACCCGCCATCACTTACACATCAGGAGCTTTAATCATGTGTTGTTACGTGAGGAAAAGCACGGGCAGAGTATGTCGCCTTGGCTTGCTATTTTTGCGAAATGAGGTAATGTGCACCTCTCATGGTCGCGACCATTGTTGGCGCATGATGCACGTGCTGCTTCCGAGCTTGAAATCGGCGGATTTGTGGAGGGATTCGCACACGATGGCCCTCCGAGTGAATGGCGGATTTATTTTGGCGCATGGCATTATCCGGTATTGCGCTGCACGGTCGGTTTTAGGATTTGGATCGTGTGATCTGGCGCAACTACGTTTGTTATGTATAGCAAACAGATGATGGGTAATGGAGAGTGATGCTGGGGACAAACAGGTTGATTTCTGTCACTATTACTAAATGTTCAATTTGAGCACCATTGCATTTCATATCATATTAATGCATTCAATAAATTAAGCAGTGCAGCAGTCATAAATTCATGCCAGCATACTGGGAAACAGTACAATTCCGCCGACCACGTGATGTAATATGATGATCACACTCATGTTAAAACTATATAGGCCTACATATAGTGCAGCAATCTTTGACGGCGTGTTTGAGAGTTTCATATCTACACTGCATAACTGGATTAATTTCCTGCATTCAAGATCAATATTCGCATAGTGACTACTCTATGAATAGTCATTTTACACGATTCATTCCTGACTCACCTAGTATACTGCATACGTACACATAAGTTATATGTCAGATTGCGTAGCTATGTAATACAGATACAGCATATTAATATTTTCTATCAGCACCACGGTCAATATCTGCTATAAAAAATCTAGAACATGACATCTCATGGTCACTGACCAGAACCCCGGAAAAGTACTCCCCTTATGTCAGTCACTGTATAACTAATAATCAAGCAATACTGCATCGATTCCACTTCTTTTTATTTTGAACGAGTCCTTCTATTAATAGCACCCCGGTACCCTGCAGTGCACTGCTTCCAGGTGAGCCTTACCTGCTGCCTACCCTATCGATTTTCACATATCACCATGTCGTAGCACAAGACCGCACGCGCATGTGAGGCACACTCTACATCGTGTCAATAAGACAAACTGTCCATGTGTGAATCAGCGAGCACCAGTACAACACACGTACCCTGATCCTGGGAGTAGACCGTGTTCGAGTGCACGTCCCCGTCCCTGTGTATCCTCACATGGTGCATCTCGGACACCAGCATGGGCACCTTCCTCCCGCCGCTGGCCACCTTCTTGTTGCTCTTGGCCGCCGCCTCCTGCTTGTTGCCGCCCCGAGTGGACCCACGGGCGGCCCTGAGGGCGTCCCTGCAGCACTTGGCGCACTGGTAGGCCAGCGCCCATGCGTGCTCCTCGTTGATGGGTGCATTGAATGAGCGGAGGATCCGGTGCAGGTTCACGCAGCCCTCCGAGTCCAGCTGCAGGAGCTGGGAGCCCAATGGCGGGGGCGGTGGCGGAGGGGGCGGCCCCGGGGCTCCTTCCATCCTACCCGCCAACGATTCGGCTCAAGGTGCGTACGTGTGTAATATCCGAGAGAAGAGTCCTTTTTCGCGATCCGCACTGTTCGGCGCTTGGGCCGCGACTGCGCCGTTTGAGCCTTAGCGCCCGCCGGTTAGGTGGTGCCTCGGGAGGCCGGCAGAGGCGCCTCCTGCCCCGGACTGGAAAATCAGCGGATGGCCCTGGTGACGTCACTTGGCGATTTGGCGGGAGGGATCGGTTGGGAGGTCCGGATCTGGGGGAGGAGGGCCTCCGAAATTAACTGCCTATGAAACGTGTGTATGGGCAGTTTCAGGGATCCATGGTTACTGCGGCAGGCAACAATACATTCTACTCAAGCAGGGCCCTGACTACGACTTGTTGCTTACCTAACCATGTGGCTGCTTTACAGAACTTGAAATAAATATAAAAAAAACAATGTCAATTTCATACTGTAATTTATTCAACAGTCAAGCTGCCTACAACGGTGGGATTCTCACATTCCGATCCACTTACACTGGAATAAAATTTCTCATTCATTCGCCATACTTTGAGGAAACTGGGTGTGTAAAGGGCAGAGGTAAATACTGTAAATACACTGACATAATATTCCAGAGAGGGGGGGGAAAAATTAGCACCGAAGTATATGGCCATTAAAAACTGGAATGAAAATGTGAACATACAATAATATTGTTAGCATAAACGTTATGTGCAAAAGAACTGAAATAATCCAGCATAAATGTCCACAAGGCACCATTCTGAGTACACTCGAAACACGTGGGCATGCAAGCAATTGCTCTTACTTGAGTGACCACAATGGATCGAGCTGACTCAATGGGTCACTAGGATCAGTTGTGTCGCTTCCCAATGATCTGGCCTGATTGTTAAAGTCTTCCTTTGATATCTTGTGCTTCACTTGGCCTGAACCAATTGCACCTGAAGGCAGGTCAAGATTGAAGCTCATTGGGTCAACCAAGTGGGACAAGTTTGGGGGCAGGCTCAGTTTGCGTGATTCAGAAGATGAGGCAACCCGATGGGGTGAACCTCGAGTTGATCCTCCTCCACCATTGTTAACATTGGAACCAGTGCTGCTAGTGACGGACAAGTTGGAACTTGACCTGCTCAGATTCGAAGGAGGCTCTCCATTTTCAGACTTCGGAGGATCGGGCTGCGTCTGCTCAGGTTGCTGCTTGAGGTCCAGGCCGGAGTTCAGGAAGTCCTCTGATGGATGGCGAGTATGGCCTGATTTGGGCTTGTCCTCAAATGTAGGCCGAGTAGATAGAATGCCTCCTTGAAAGAAATTCCACGTGCTGTATTTCTTAGGCACACACAACTTTTCAGAATATTGTAGGGACGATAGTCCCTATAAGTAAGATCCTCGTGCAAAAACAACAATGAAAATTTTCCTTGTTGGGAGGACGTTTTTCTGTCAAGCATATCTCAAAAACCGTTGCAAGTACAGCCTTCATATTTTGAACACGTATCCGGCCCGACGTGCTGCAGT
>KZ538992.1:0-22260 GCA_000934665.2 Catajapyx aquilonaris
TGGTTCAAGGTGACTACGTCGAAAAGTCGTAATAAAATTTTGACCATCAAACATGTCTTTCAACATCAGGCTCAGAACTTATTGGACGACCCTCGTATATATCAAAAGAAAGGGAAACACCAGGACAATGCGCCTATGGAATTAGTATTCCTCTAAAATGTAAAATTTTTTATAGCATTTCATTGGTCACTTGCTCAGTCACATGCCCAAGAATATATTGTGACCTCAACAATCGTACCGTTTACACTTATACAAAAACGTATCACTGGTTCGGGCTGTCCTGCGGAGAAAACCCTTACACAGTCCTGGAAATACACTGCGACAACTGTGAAAAACAACGATTCTTGATTTAAGTGTCGTATCTCCCAAAATTTGAGTTTTCTCAAAAGCTGTACGTGACAAGAGCCATTCTGACTTCAGATCTGGGTTCAGGACACCTTAATCTATACAGTCCATCTGCTTTTATCCAAAATAGGATTTTTATGCAGAACATGTTGACGTCACAATATATTCTTGGGCATGTTACTGAGCTAGTGACAAATGAAATGCTATAAAAATTTATTTTTACAGTTTAGAGGAAACCTAATTCCATAGGCGCATTGTACGGGTGTTTCCCTTTCTTTTGATGTATATGTTCATTGGGGTTTGACCACTTGGACTAACTGAAAAAAAAAATCTCCAAAAAAGGCCTCATTCTCAGCCATTTCCAGATGTTTGCGATTTTTCCCCTCATCATAGTATTGAGCAATATGGCTGAATTTTTATAGGCAGCATTAAGGAATAGAGGAGTACATCTGGGATTATTTTCACTAAGATCCGAGACGGTCTAGCAACATTAGGCCCACTTGATTCGGAATGACCCCTAGTAAACCGTCCAAAGTTTTAAAACGGTATATCTCAAAAACTGTGGGTGATAGAGCAAATCTTTTGCCGGATTCGGATTCAGCACCCTAAATTCCATAAAAAGCACATAAAAGTTTTCAAAAGAGCGAAAGAGAGTGTTTTTTTGCAGAACCATGTAATTTTTGAACCTGGGGTTTTGGTCAATATCTCGTCAACTGTGCAAGATATCGCAAAAATAAAGACATTTCACCCATGGAAGTGAAAAAAATCTAGGCGATGGAGGTATAGCTGGTACTGTACCTGGCGGTCGAGTTCTCATCACCTAGATTCTAGGCGGCTGGGGCTCAAGGGGTTAATGAGATTAAAAAGATGTAAGAGAGTAGGTCTGCGTCTTCGGCAGCTCTAAGGCAGTTTTGATTGTGGCTGATAAGTGATAAACTTGTTACAGGCTGCAACACTGCACCAGACAAAATGGGATAATCGTGCTCAGAATATTTCTAATATTTCCTTTGAACTTATACCAACAGCATAGTTGGACGGTGTTATGCAATAATGTGTCAACCCGCAAAAATGTCAAAATTGAGTTAAGGGGGCGCATGAGTAAAAATACGGTAGGCGCATTTTTGAGGGAATTTTATTTTTTGTGGCGAAACGGACGGTTAATCGGAAAAATCACGCCGCAGGTGCCCTGCGGAAAGGTTTGGCCTTTACTATGGTACCATACTCGATATGATCGCATTAAAATTGTGGACATACGGGCGCCGAAGCGTTCCCGAATTTGTCGCGTTCCTGCCGCCATGTTATTCAAATGGGCTTCTCGGGAACTCCATTTTCCTTTCACTTCAACTCGATGAAAAGGTCACTTCTAGGCCGAAAATGGTAAAATGACGCCGAAGGTGCCCTGCGCCAGATCATGTCCTATTTTTTGGTGTAATTTTTGTGTCCATTGCTCCATTTTTGTGGCCGTAAGGCCGCCGAAGCGTGGACATGTCGAATCCCGATATGCTGTCCATACAAACGCGAGTTTGTTTACGTGGTCGCCAAGGGCTCGCATTGTTACCGATTGTTACCGTATTTTTTTGCTAATGCGCCCCCTTAAGCCCAGGAACATGTACATAAAGGATCCTACTTCACTCAGTTAAAATGACGCTGGCGAAATCTGCATACTTCTGCCACAAAGGATCGAAAAGAACATTAAATTAATTTCACAGGTATGATCTTCAAAGCCCTTTTTCTCAAAACTGTTCTCATGTGGGTGGACTCATTATTACATACCACCATCCAGTTGTGGTTGCATCTTACCAGGTACAGTACCGCTCATAAAGAATGGTACGACTCTATGGACAAAATGTTTATTCTGTTCCCAACCCCTGGGTCACCAGCATGTTTTTAGGGGTCATGAGGACGGCTGGGAAAAGGCAATTAAAATCAAGAAAAAAGAGAAGAAAAAAACAAGGCAAAGTAAGAAAATTTAAGGGGGGAAATTCATCTCAAATCTATGTAAACATTGTACCAGGTAGAACATTTTGGTAATAAAAAATTTCGGAAAAAGTCGGGAGGGGGTCATATGGGTCGCCAGACATCTACTATCCGTTTATTTAATATAGAGCCCTGTCTTTGAATCTAAACAACTCCTACGCAAATTATCCAAAAAAATAATGGTATCTATATCGTTGGAAAGCTTGTTTAAATCCACGTTACACATATGCGAGTTGTTTTCCTATCGTCAGTCTCTAATTTTTCATCGTAAAAAGAAGGCGGAAAAGTGTCATTTTTTGACTAGTTGCAGATGTTACACTGCAAAGTGAATTTTTTATGACACCTTCAGGAGGCCAAAGAAATCCACCTGTGAACCCTGGATAGTGCACATCTTTGTCTATCTAATGATATATTTGAAACATTGAGATTGCCATTTCTGAAATAATAATGAAGTTAATTGCACACCTCTGTTATCTCGGCTATTTGTAATCCGAATTACTTCGCGAATGTATCGACGGCAAGCCCGAAATGTGCGTGATAAGATTACACCATACTCTATTACACTAAATTCCTTAAAAGTATTTAAAAGTATCGCCGTCTATTCCCACCAGAAAGTGGGCTAGGTCCTTTTCTATTAACTTACTAAAACAATACTTTTAAAGAATTTAGTGTAATAGAGTATGGTGTAATCTTATCACGCACATTTCTGGCTTGCCGCCAATACATTCGCGAAGTAATTCGGATTACAAATAGTCGAGATAACAGAGGTGTGCAATTAACTTCATTATTATTACAGAAATGGCGATCTCAATGTTTCAAATATATCATTAGATCTTATTAGACAAAGATGTGCACTATCCAGGGTTCACAGGTGAATTTTTTTGGCCTCCTGAAGGTGTCATAAAAAATTCACTTTGCGGTGTAACATCGGCAACTAGTCAAAAAATGACACTTTTCCGCATTCTTATTATACGATAAAAAATTAGAGACTGACGATAGGAAAACAACTCACATATATGTAATGTGGATTTAAACAAGCTTTCTAACGATAGATACCATTATTTTTTTGGATAATTTGCCTGGGAGTTGTTTAGAGTAAAACACAGGGCTCTATATTAAATAAACGGATAGTAGAACAAGTTGTCCATAGTGTCGCGACGAAATCAGGTTGGGAATAATGCTGGATATCAGAATAAACACGTCGTCCATGGAGTCGTACCATTCTTTATGAGCGGGACTGTACATGACATACTGCTGAAAAAATTCCAGTCAGCAGTGTACCTTTCTTGTTAGATCACCCTGGGCCGGTTTCACCAAGCCCGGTTTTGATAAAACCCTGGTTCTTTAGGAAAATCCCTATTCTATTTGCAGGGAGTTGCCGAAAGAACAGGGGTTTTATCACAACTGGGCTTGGTGAAGCCGGCCTCCTGTGTTATTATATGCAGCATTTTCCACACCTGGGCTCCTACATTCGATTTCCGGATCAGGAGAGGATTATCTCATTTTTTAAATGTTTCAATGGGTTCTCTCCATGTGAGCATGGGTTTTCCCATTTTCTCCCACTCTCACTATCCATCACAGCAGTCACTGAATAAAATCAGTCATTTAAAAAAAATATCCTCTAAAAGGCCCCAATAGGCCTACCAGGGGGATGCATCATCATCATCATCATTATTATTATTATTATTATTATTATTATTATTATTATTATTATCATTATTATTATTATGCGGCTTTTCAGATACAAAATGATGCTTCGCGATATGAACATTTGTGAGACAAGAAAGAACTAACTGCACCTAGAACAGTACAAAACTCACATCATCTAAATTGTCCATATCTTCAGCAGTGTCTTCAAAGGTGGGCAACACATCAGGTGGCCTGTGCCTCATGGTGTGGCGAGGAGGAGTCCCTGAGATAGAACCCGTAAAAGAAGTGTTCATCACACTTCTCTCATTATGGTTCCTAGCTGGCGTGAGATCAGAAACACCTGGTGGTGACATTGCATCCCGACCACTTCCTCCTCCTCCGTCATCCTCATCATCTTCACCTACAGGGGGTCCATACAACACAGACGCATCCCATGATGCTTTTCCACTCATGTCCCTCAGTATGACACGAACTTGAGAGGAGGCTGTCCTAAGTCCTGCAGTGGCCCCTCCTCCAGGGACCTCCAGTGCAGGTAGCTCAACAAGGGACATGAGAGTGCTGGAGTTGAGTACAAAGAATTGGATATTTGGGGCATGGAAGACATCCAGGCACAGTTCATCACAAGTCAGATGAGGGACATCATCATGCTCTGACACCAAGGAACTGTTGCGAGATGCACCAATGCCCATTGGAAAGTGTCCGAGGTGATTCAGGAGATGGGTAATTATCTGCAAATAGAAGAATACGGTGCGTGTGCGGGAGGGTGTTGGCAAACAAAGGGAGGAAGGGAATTAGTATCCATTTATCTAATATAGAGGTCTGTGTTTGACTCGAAACAACTCCCAGGCAAATGCTCAAAAAAAAAATGACGTTATACAGGGTTGGGCAAAATGTATGGCCTGATTTGAATCACGTGGTACTATGATGCTGTTTGAGCATGCAGGGGATATTGTCATGTGCTGGAGTGGGGAAGGTTTGCCATTTGCAAAAATTGTGTCGTGGTCGCCAGAGCACTGTGCATTCTTTGTGGAGACTTATTTTAAAATTAACGAGTTCCCCATAGCTCTACGAAGGATATTTCTTAGCCATTTTGAACTGGGATATCAGGACGAAGTTATCAACCACCAAACAAACATAAGATGGGTGAAGCAATTCCTGAACACATCATCATGCCTGGACCAGAATAGCACTGTCCAACGGAGTCCTTGGACAGTGCTATTCTAGGACACAACGGACCCCCACCCAAAGGGTATTCAACACACAACTCCGAATTCCTGGGCTATTGGCCGTTCCAAGCGTCCAAAAAGGTTCTTCGGGCCACTTTGTCCCTTGCTTTCAATTGTTGCACAGCTTGATCTTGTAAGGATATAAGTGCAGGACATCATGGATGATGTAGCACAGGGAGTGTGCCAACATTCATAGTGCCAAGGCGTGCCTAACTGCTGATCACTAAGGACTTCGGAGGAGCGCATTGTGGACATCTTGGGAGGGTCGGCTATGTCCTTGGATGTCCAGTGTTTTTTTTTTGTTTCTGATGCTGTGTCCCGGAACTGCTTCACCCCCCTCATGATTGCCTGATGGTCGGGGACTTGGTTCTGACGTCCCAGCCCAAAATGGTGAAGAAAGATCCTTCGCACAGCTCTGGTGGAGTCATTATTTTTAAAATAAATCTCCATGATGACTGCATGGTGCTTTGCAGACCAAGACACCATTTTTGCAAATGGCAAACCTTCCTTACTCCAGCACATGCCCATATCCCTTGCATGCTCAAACAGCACCACCGTACCACGTGATTCAAATCAGGCCATACATTTTGCCCAACCCTGTATATATCTTTCGAAAGCTTGTTTAAATCCACATTACATAAATGCGAATTGTTTTCCTATCTTCAGTCTGTAATTTGTTATCGCAAAAAGGAGGAGGAAAGGTGTCATATTTCGACTAGTTGCCGAACTTACGCCGCAAAATGATTTTTTTTCTAACACCTCCCAGAGGCCAAAAAAATCCCCTGTGAACCCTGGATAATGCAAATCTTCGGCTATTTATTGATATATTTGAAACTTAGAAATCACCATTTGTGTAATCATAATTAAGTATAATGCACACCTCTTCTATCGAGACCAGTGGTTCCCAACCTGGGGGTCACAAAGCCTTTTCCAGGGGTCGCGCATTGCCGCGGTTATTTTGATGAATTAAAAATAAATTTAATTTCCAAAACAAATAAAATAAATTTTACAGGAAATTTCACCATTGTTTTTTTCAACACCCACTAACACTCTGGGAGGGCGGGGGGGNGGGGGGGGGTGGTGTCGTAGGTTACTTGACTATTATGAAAGGGGGTCGTGACCCGTAAAAGGTTGGGAACCACTTATCTAGGCCATTTCTCATCCGAATTACTTCACAAATGTATCGACAGCAAGCCAGAAATGTGTGCGATAAAATTACACCAAGCTCTATTACACTAAAATTTTAAAAGTCTTGTTTTAGTGAGTTTAATAGACAAGTACCCAGCCCGCTTTCTGCTGGGAATAAACGGCGACCCTCCCGCTATCTGTAGTGGGGTAGGAGGGCCAAGAAGCAAGAGGATCGACATTTGACACAAGACTTTTAAAATTCTAGTGTAATAGAGCACGTATAATTTTATCGTGCACATTTCTGGCTTGCTGTTGATACATTCGTGAAGTAATTTGGATGAGACACAGCCTAGATAGAAGAGGTGTGCATTATACTTAATTTTTTTTTTTTTAAATTACCCCTATGCTAACCATGTTGGTCTTAAGGGGGGAAAGGAGGTTCCGAAGAGGGGGGCTCTGTATGATATAACTGTAACCACCAGACCTTTTCTCCGGGCCCTGGGCAGAGTAGGGAGTGCAATTCTGCCCAGGCATGTCGGGTGAAAAGCGGAAAAGACCCGGCCAAGCAGAGGTGACGGGGACGGGATTTGAACCCCGGCCTCCCGCTTGGCTGGCCAGCGGCGTAGCCGCTAGACCACCATGCCTCCCCACATTATACTTAATTATGATTACACATAAGGCAATTTCTAAGTTTCAAATATATCATTCAATAGACAAAGATTTGCACTCTACAGGGTTCACAGGGGGAATTTTTCGGCCTCCAGAAAGTGCCAGAAAAAAATTTCATTTTGCGGCGTAACGTATGCAACTAGTCAAAAAATGACACCTTTCTGCCTTCTTCTTCACACACTAATGATAGGAAATCAACTCGCATATATGTAACGTGGATTTAAACAAGCTTTCGAACGATGTATAACATTAATTTTTTTGATCATTTACATGGAAGTTGTTTCGAGTCAAACACAGGGCTCTATATTCAATAAACAGATAGTAGTAATGTCAAACTAGTGTCAGAAACCCTATAAGCATTCATACACTTGTAACACTTGTGCAGTGAAAGAATTATTTTCTAAAGAATGAAATTCTAATCAATTTTCTGACAGAACAGGTTTTCAGACTGGGCTTCTAGCTTTTATTATCTGCTATTTGACGCACAGAAAGATAGGCATTTTTAGTCCATTCAGAGGTCATCAAGATTAGCTTATTCATACTACTACTATTACTACTACTACTACTACTGGAATAGGCATCTCACTTTATGAACAACAATTACCATGTTCTTGTGGAAATTACTAGTTTTATGCCCATAACTTTTATGTGTTAAATTCCTACCGTCCGAGCAGCAAGGCCAATGGTAGACCATTCTCTTGTCCTTCCCCTTCTTGAGTTGCTGCTGCATTCACCTTTTGTCTCTCTCCCAGGTGCCTCTGCTTTGCTCTCCTGACTTGAAGCAGATGACAACACAGCAGAGGTGCTGTCCTTGATGACACCTTCTTCTTTCAGAAGACCCTGGACATCAAGATCAACCAAGTCTCTTCCACTTCTTTCTGCTTGGTTCACCTTGGCTTGGACTCCTTCAGCCACCATGTTCAATACCTGCAGATCACCTTGTGTTAGAGTCATGCTATATATAGATATTTTGTCACCAACCATGGATTTTGCTGTTTTCTGCAGACTACATGTAGCATGTTATATAGTATTGCAAATTACATCATAATTATGAACATTTAAAAACTACTTCCTAAGCTAAAATTTACTTTTCCCTACTGTCCAGCACCACAGCTACTACTACAAACTACATTTTCCAACAGACATGCACAACATGCTTACTTCACCATCACCCAAACTGTCCATATTTTGCACAACGATTTTTGGAACAGAGAGCACAGCATGCTGCTCAACACCACACACCTTGTGAAGTGCCTATCAATAGAAAAAAACCAGATATTACAAGCATGCATGATATGTACAAGAGAAAAAACATTTAATACACTTGACTCCGGATATAACAGCCTCGGTTATGACAGACTCGAAAAGCTGGACCCCGCAAACTTCCATAAGGCCTTATGTATCTTTATTTCTGATATAACAACTCATTTTCACCTCACCAGACCCTTTTTTGGCCCCTCGGAGGGAAAATATGCTGTTTTTGATTATTCAGATAACTTTCCCACTCACAGGAAGGCAGAGAATACTGGAGGGGAGTGATTTTCGCATCTGTCACAGATCTAAGCTACTCGAAATCATTCTTTTTCTGGTATATCTGGCAAGAATGACATGTCAGACGAACATTTCTGATTTTTTTGGTCGTCCCTAATTTACAGGTGAGCTAATTTTGCATTTTGTCGATAGTTTCATTAATAAATGCAGTAGTGTGCATTTTAAGCATTTGGAAAGCAGTAAACTTTGTGTATTCATTGCAAAATTGGCCATTTGGTTATAACAGACCTCGGTTATAGCATACTTTTTTCCGCGGTCCCTTGAAGTCCAGAATCAACTGTACTTGATGCATCATACCCTATTATTACATCATGCTATCAATAACAATAGAAGATTAGTATGGATCCAGTATAATCCACATTTTGACATATTCTAGACCTATAGTTCACAAAATTCACTAAATTAATTTCAATTTCACTTGGGGAGGCGGCCGTGGGATCGGGTGGGTGGGGAGAGCCCCGACGCTCGGTACGTGGCGGAGTAGGGCCTGCATGCCTTAACTTAGGGCGGGAGTGAAGTCGACTGGGCGGCCAGGGTGTCGGAGTGGCCGGACAGGATCCTGCTGGCCAGCACATGGTGGCTTGGGGTACCTGCCACCCTGTCCATCGTCAGAGATGGGCAGGGTTGGGAAGAGGGGAGAGGGAGGAGGTGGTGGGACGGGTAGTTTATAGTTTATTTTTATAAGTTTCAATTTAGTTCATATGTGGGATTAACTTGTGTCTACCTTCATCACTGACTACCCCTTATAGGGAATTGTCGTGATCGTGTTGTTCTTTTTTGGTGCAACTCTGCCTTAACCAAGATTCATTCAAAGGTCTAATGAAGCATTTCACGTGAAAACACTAAGTACAGGCTGGTGGTACTAATGAAACTGATGGCATTCCGAGCCATCTGTAGCTCATTTTAACAACCAGAATGGCACCAAATGTCGTAGGGGGACTAATGAAGACATGGCAAGAAGTTGTCTGTGATTTAAAAAAAAAAAAAAACTGGTTTCAAAAGTCGCCAATAGGGGGAAATGTGGCACTGTGCAATGTAAAAAAAAAAAGAGAGTTCATATGCACAGGCAAATGAATAACAAAGACGAAACTGAACTAAAACACAGCCCTTTATTTAGCACATTCACTTCCCTCATACGGAAACAAACCAGTTTCAATATGCCACCATTCTTAAGGTCCATAAAATGCATCCTGTGCGCAACATCTTTACAGCTGAACATAACATGTCTGAAGGAATGCTAATCACAGCCCGTGATACATTGCCCGTTAAGGTAGCCAAGTTTGGGACCCCACCAAGACAGATCTTGGACTACAAGTAACCCCATAGCCAGAAGTTGCATGGCGTTAGATCCGGGGACCGAGGCAGCCATGCAATCAGAAAGAAGTGACTGATGGCTCTTTCATCTGCGAAGGATGCCATAGAAGCTGCTGTACCATTCGAGCACTGTGTGGTGGTGCTCCAGCTTGCATAAAAATGAGCTCATCCAGACATTGCCTTTGCTAAAGTTGCGGAATGACTAAACTGGTCAGCATCTTGCAATATTTGAAGGTTACTGGTCCTGTTGAAGTGATTTTATCAACAAAAAAAAAAAAAAAAAAAAAAANAAAAAAAAAAAAAAAAAAAAAAGTCCTACAATGAAATCTGCTGTGAAGCCACACCAAACACTTTTTGGTGAATGTAAAGGCCCATTCACACCGGCCATCAATGGTCTTGTCTACGGTCACGTTGACACCGCCGCCGCCGACCAATCAGAGTAGGCCCTCGCAGGCAAAGAGGAAGCAGAAAATGGTCATCGACATAGGCTGTTAAATCTGTTTTTGTTGCGGTCTTGGTCAATCACAAACTCCGACCGGCCAATAGGAGGACGTGCTTAGGCAGGGCGAGTGCGCACTGATTCAACGCTAAAGCCTGCTCCACACTGGCTGAGTTTCTCCGATAGGGATATTTCCAGACGAGAAATTAAGCCAGTGTGGAGCGCGACTCCGATCCAGTTTGTGATGTCACCATGCGGATTTCAACTTTCAGCCGATTTTCTATTTTCTCCAACGGAGTTGGGCGGGATTTTTCCGTATGAGAAACTCAGCCAGTGTGGAGCGGGCTTAACGGAAACGTGTAAACTACCACTTCTGAAAAAAGAAGAGGGTTGCCGCGCCAACCAATCAGAGCAGACCCTTGGGGCCCTCTCTGATAGGTCGGCAGGGTCAACACGACCGAAGACAAGACAGTCGATGGCCAGTGTGCCTTAAGAGTACAACTGCTCTTTACATTGCACAGCACCACATTTCCCCCTATCTGCGACTTTTGGAACTACTGTTTTTCAATCAAGGAATCCTTCTTCTGATGACTTCATTAGTACCTCTACCAAATGAGAGGCTATTACGGGGTTGTTAAAATGAGTTACAGATGGTACTGAGTACCATCAGTTTAATTACTGCCACCATGTATCAGCAGTATATAGGCTTAATAAAAAATGCTCAAAATAAATTCAGTAGTTACAACACCACTTAGCTACCTACATTTGGCAATACTTGGGAGATCAGAAACTGACCTTGAAGACAGTAAAAAGGAGAGATGTTCCGTCAGCTGTGACTTCAACAAGAATGGACTGTGGCATTCTCATGCACCATTCCCCCAAACAGAAGAGAACTGATGTGATGAGTCTCTGGTCCTGATCCCTGAGATCTGCATCTCCCAAGGGCAGCAGCGTTGGAAGGGTTAATGCCAATACCTATCAAATGTTGGGAACATGAATGGTAATTAAGAGTGAAACAATAAAACCATCATTTATAAAAGAGGACAAGGTGGCAAAGGGACTTAGGACATGGCATACCACAGTTTAAGCCAGCCCCCGGACACTTACACTACATTCTGGCGTTATCACCTGCCGGGGCGTTTTGCAGCGGGTGCTCACCTGAGAGCGCCATGAGACATTTGGGAGCCCAGGTAAGTGGCGACCCTACCGGACTAGGCTGAACTTTATAGGTACCCATGTTTGGCCAGCATGTAGCGCTTCCCTTCGTACCTATAAAGTTCAGCCTAGTCCGGTAGGGTCGCCACTTACCTGGGCTCCCAAATGTCTCATGGCGCTCTCAGGTGAGCACCGGCTGCAAAACGCCAGAATGTAGTATAAGTATTCCAGGACTTCAGAGATGGCAGGGGTCAAAGTATTCGGATGCAAAGGAGCAATTTGGCAGTCAAAAATTGTCATCTGCACTTCAAACTGAGCCTTGGGAGTGTAAATTTTGCACTCCAATTGGCTGTTTTTAAACATGGCTATACCCAATAATTAAAAATTAAGAACTCCAAGTAAGCGATTTGCACTCCATATTAAAGTCTGGAGTGCAAACTTTGCATCTGGACAAAAATTTTAAAATTCGACCCCTGAGACGGTATGGAAAATGTATGGTATGCCACCTGTCACTTCAAATTACAGGCAGCCATGGCAGAATATATTGATCTGGGAATATATCTTGTTTTCTGCCGAAATCGTCCCACTAGAATTACTAGTCAGGATTGTAGTAGTTAAAATTGTAGTTAATAAAGTGGATTAAAGAATGATAGCAAAGAGAACAAGTCAGTGAATATGGTGATTGTAACTGGAGATTATTATTGGTTTTGTACTAAGATTTATCTGTCTTTTGTATTAACGACTTCCCAAAGCATTAAAATCCCCATCTATTAAGTCAGGTGTGGAACTTCACTTCTTGACACCATTGTTACTAATAATTAAATCATATTAGCAAGGTATTTCTGTAATAGCGTTAACCTCTACACAGTGTAGTTATTTTCAGCAGTCTGTCAAAGTAAAACCAACCTCTACAATCTTCCTCGGGATTTCCGGGAAATATGTGAGAAGACGATCTACATGGTCACAGAGCAGAAGCAGCATGTCTGATGCCACCTGAGCAACCACCTTGTTGTTGAACTGAAAACAAAAATAAGCAAAGTATATATCGTGGCAGTTCAAAATCTTGGTTGGGGAACAGTACCCTGCATTAATGGCCATGCAGACATCGCCACCTGTCCAAGAACGAGCGGAAATAGGCGTCGGTGAGGTGCGTCCAAAATACTTGGACAGCTCAAGATATAGCGGTAGATTCAAACTCTTGCTACAAAGATGGATCACAGCGGATCACAGATATATCTGTGCGATGAATTATAAGGCCATTGCGATTCCTATCAATGTATTGAGGTTGTGAACCAGTTATTACCTGGACCAAGCGAATGCCTGTTAATCCACCGCGATATCTTGAGCCGTCTAGAGCAGACTCGCCCCCAACTCACCTAACTCCATTGTTACGCTTCATTATTATATCTTCTTAAGTCCAGATTATCTTAACGGTGATTTTTTATCACATTTTGTTTATTACCCTACCACTCCATTTTTTTGAGGTGGGTGAACTACACTGGGGATGGGCAAGTATAGCGAACGATGCAGCCCCGCCAGTGCCAAATTTCAGGCTGGTTGAGACACACGAATTACCCTACCATATCCATAAGGCTAGGGGGGAAGTGACTAGGGGGGAAGTGATGGTGGGCTGGTATCAACAGTTCAAAAAGAATTGTCCCTCGCATCAGGATGAAAGCAACCAGTTAACTGGTTCCTTTCATCCTGACGCGTGGCTGCCCGCTCGACGCGAGGGACAATTCTTTTTGGACTGATGATACAAGCAATTATACACTGCACTATGTAAAAACTGTCTCAGAGCAAGTATTACTGCCACGAAAGATTTACAATCCAATATTTAGGTTACATGAATCACCATGTATTATGGAAATATTTAACCCTTTTGCCCGCAGCCACCTAGAATCTAGGCGATGAGAACTCGACCGCGCAGTACCAGCTACACCCGCCATCGCCTAGTTTCCGCATACGCGTGCACTGAAGATATGAAAAATATATTTCACAAATAAAAACAGCTATACTTACCCATTCGTGGAAAGCACTCTGAATGTGTTGGAAACAATTTTCCCTTATAGAAGTCCCCAAATTGATTTCCAAAAATATCGCTGTAAAAACTCGAAATTCAAGTACTGCCGGCCAACTGATTTCATAATAATCATAATAATCATAATCATAATAATCGTAATCATAATAATGGAATCTCCGTGATAAGCCTCCTTGGGCTTTTTAGGGGATCGTCTTTTTAGTTGACCGACTTTAATCATTGTCTACGCTGTGATGGATTTTGATTGCAGGAGAAAACAGGATAACCCCAAGAAAACCCACACGAACACGGAGAGAACCCATCGAAACTCTATCCACATAAGCATCCTCTGTCCTATCCGGGGATGGAACTCGGGACCTTAGAGGTGGAAGGCTGCGGCGCTAACCACTACACCTCTGTGCCGCCCATAACTGATTTCATTATGAAATACTTTAAAAATATACGGAACAACAATCTTGAGAAGCAGGTCAGATGAATTCGCTGAAGTTGTCGTCCTTTTCAAGAAATAAGCAAATTTGGGAGTTATCCGAAGTGACAGGCACAAGTTGCAGAAAAATATTCATTTATTTCACCGAAGCAGTAGTGGTGTAGTGGTATGGTGTCCGACTGCTAATCGGGAGGTCCTGGGTTCGAATCCCGGAGGCCGGCGACCCTGACCATGGTTTTCTGTGGTTTCCCATGGTCCTTGCAGGATAATTCCGGGGTCGTTACCATAATATAGGCCACAGCCGCCTCCTTCCTTCCCTTTCCCTGCTTCATTCCGGTGATGAGAAAAATAGTAAAAATTGGAAGAGTTCCGGACAAAAAATTGGGAGAAATCCCCCCCTAGGAAAGCCCGTAGGCTGATAATGGGGTATCAAATTATTATTATCAAATTATTATTATTATTATTATTCATTTATTTCTAGTAAAGTTACAACTATATCAGCGAATTTATCTGACACCCTTCGCAAGAATCTTATTCCATATATTTTAATGTACGTATTTCATAATTAAATCAGCCTGACAGTTGGCCGGTAGTACTTGGATTTCATCTTTTACAGCGATCTTTTTGGAAATTAATTTACGGACTTATAGAGCTAAGGAAAATTGTTTCCAATACATACGTTGTGTTCTGCATGAACGGGTAAGTATAACTGTTACTATTGGTAAAATATCTTGCCCAATACTTGTAAGTTGAACAGGAGGTAAAATCTAGGCTGAAATGCAGGGTGAAGGGAAACTCACGGACAATCACCAGGTAGACTGATAGTACTCGTAAAAGTACTTGTATAGGGATGTGCAATTAGTTTTGGGCTCCGTTGCATAGATACTGCATACGGCGTTGTCAAAGTTTCATGATGTCACATCCGTTCTGCCAGCTTCTAAGAAGCAAAAGTCAGTTCCTTGCCTTGGTCCCCCAACACATTTTACATGTGCAAAAGGCGATCAAATCCCGTCAGAGTAAGAATCTGGGTACGATACCCATGCACTTTGTCGTTTTTGCCTCATAGTCCACCATCAGGCCCTCTACACTTTAAGGGTGCCATAAGCATTAACTATGCAGCAGAGCCAAAAACTAATTGCACATCCCTATATCAGTTTTGCTAGTACTACCGAAGCAGTTTGGAGGAGGGGATATGGTGTCCGACTGCTAATCGGGAGGTCCTGGGATCAAATCCCGGGGCCGACTACTCTGACCATTCTGTGGTTTCCCACGGTCCGTCCAGGAAAATTCCGGAGTTGCTTCTGTAATTAATAGGCCACAGCCGCTTCCTTCCGTCCCTATCCTATCCCAAAGAGCACAGTAAAATGAAAAGCAAAGAGTTCCAGGCAAAACAAACTTCCCCCCTAAAGACCCGATGGCTGATAACGGGGTATGAATTATTATTATTATTTTTTTTATTATTATTATTATTATTATTATTATTATTATTATTATTATTATTATTATTATTATTATGATATTAGTTTTGCGAGTACTATCAGTCTACCTGGCGATTGTCCGCAAGTTTCCCTTCACCCTGTATAGTGGGTATACTGTGCGGCGATCTGTTTGGAAATCAATTTACAGACTTCTATGCAAGTAAATTGTTTCCAACACATGCATTGTGTAGAGTATGACTGTAAAAGTATAGCTGTTAGTTTGTAAAATATCTTGTCCTTATTTGCAAGTGGAACAGAAGCGAAAACAATCTAGGAAATGGAGGTATAGGTGGAACCTGGTGGTCGAGTTCTCATCGCCCAGATTCTAAGTCGCTGGGGCCGAAGGGGTTAGGAGCTAAAAATAATTCATGCATTTAAAAACACAATCTAAGTTTCTCAGAGTTCAAAATCAACTAATCAATTTCAACTCTACTTCTTCTCACCCTTAGGGCCATGAGAAACACTTCCATGACATCCTTCATCCTAGGGTGAAATGTCTGATGAGTGAGCTCCTCATACAAAAATATCCCTAGGCTGGAAACGACAATGCATCTGGCTGCTCCTGATGGCTCCCTCTTGCCACATTGAATCAGTGCTTGCAGTATGACATCTTTTAGGTTGGGACAGGTGGTCAGAGACAGCTGGGAGGGAACTGATTCCAAAACTGATACATTTCCCAGGATATTTGGGAAGCAGGTAAGGGCACCCAACAGAGATGTAGCCTCCAGTCGTGGGGCCTGAAAATATTAATGAGATAAGGCACTAAATAAAATGACATTGATATTTGCAAATTACAATAAAATAGAGGATTGGAACTAGGTTATCAAGTGATATCAATTATATGAATGGCCTTCGAAATAAGAAATTATTTTGAACTAACAAGGATGGGCATAATTTGAATAAGTTCATATTGCTTCCCAAAATAGATGCACGCGGCCATATAAGAACTGTCTTTCCTATGATTTTGTGTTTACGGTTCTTTTGCTTAAAATTCAGCAATTGTGAACATGTCATATGTAATACCTCATAAAAGTAATGACCTCCAAAAGCACATGGCTGGATAACAGTATAGCAGCAATTTGAGTCTGCAGGACCACAATCATATGCTCTTCCCCTGTGCAGGGGTGATGATAGGGGATAACCTTAGTGAAGAGGTAAGCCTTTTGCTTTTTAGGACAGACGTACTGTACATTGACTGCATACTATGACCACTCTAACATTTTAAAACATTTCTCCAAAGATGTGGGGGAGGTCCACAATTATGAAAGTAGTTTCACATTTTTAAAATTATAGGAACAGTAATCAGGGAATAGATACAGTGCAATCAATACTTCCATCATACAGGGAATTGCCCAGTGCAGCACGTGGTTTGTTTCCGTATTGTCAAAGTTTTAAGTTAGAATGATTGAACAGTAGCAGAGAAGACAAAAATTGATGGTGAACGTGTGCACGTCATATGTGCAAGCATGTCTTTCGCATTGGCAATATCATATTTAAGGCATTTGCAGTTGTGTGTAAAGCTAGTGACTTCCCAAATTTCCAAATTCGCTAGTACTTTGCACATAACTCACAAATATTTTTACAAGGGGGAAATGGAAATGCACCACTTTTTCACCTCATTGGACAGGTGCATACATGTAAACTGGCAACTTGCCAGCTGCAGGGAGGATGAAATGGGAAGGATTTGAGATTATGACCCTAAAAGGAAGTAACTGTATTTTTGACCACTCTGAATTCCCAAAAGAGTGCAACTATACGTGGCGTAAGTGATTTACATTACGTAACTTTACACTGCCCTTACACCTGATTTTAGCGGCATATCTCCGAAGGTATAAAGTGATTCACAAACCGGCGCAGCACTCGGTGTAAGGGGGGCACAAGTGTAAAAGTCACATGTCAAGTAACAGGGCTCGCTACTGGCTGCGTTGGGAGACGGCCACCCGAACCCAGCCATAACCAACCCTAGCGCCAACCTAGTGGAAGGCAAAGATGCTAGGGAAGGTGGGGAAGAGTTACGATCTTTGGTGGAAGACCTGAAAATAGTGGGCACTCGGCTGAAATTAAAAAGGGAGACCAACTAGTTTATTGAGGGATGGTGCTAGACATCCGCTCAAGGCTGCCACTTGATTGTCTGAGGGCAACCCGGATTTAGACACATTCCCCTATTCCCAATCCTTATCCGAACTAACCAAATAAGCTATCGGCAGTCAGGCAAAGCTGGCCGAAACTGTTGCTTCGTCTGTGCGGAGGGGTAAATCACTCAGAAGTTGCGTACAACGGACTCACCATAAGCCGGACTTGGTGCTTACCGTACATACAACGGACGACGAGTGATTTACCCCTCGTTGTCTGCCGGCAGCAAGTGTCATCACGTCAGGCGGATTTTACGCCATGAGTAGGCCTACCCATGACTGGCATGTAACAGGGGGTCCACATGCAATCCCGGATTATTGGGGGAAAGGCGGGGTGAAAAGCAGCCAGTCGTCGGCCAATGTCACTTCTCTCACTTACACCTCCTCCCGACCAGGCGTAGAGATCCGCTCGGTTGTAAATAGTTGCGCTCTTTGTGAATCCAATTCGCAGCGCCACACCTCCAGTGGCGAAAAAGGGAACTGAACTTGCGCCATGTATCTTATTTGCGCTCATTTGTGAATCCACCCCCTGAGGTTCATTCATAAGGGTTTTACTACATATATGGTGAAGGGAAACTTGTGGACAATCGCCAGGTAGACTCATAGTATTCGTAAAACTAATGTAGCGATGTGCAATTAGTAAGGGTTGTGTAATTAATGCATACAGCGCCGTCAAAGGTTTGTGACGTCACATCCTTCAAGGAAGCAAAAGTCAGCTCGATGGCCTCTGAACAATCCAGCCTTGGGTCTGTAACACATCGTCCATGTGCAATAGGTGATCAAATTCCGTCAGAGTAAGAATCCAGGTGTGACACCTGTGCACTTTGTCGGTTTTACCTCATATGGTACCATCCGGCCCTCTACACTTAAAAGGCGCTGTACGCATTAACTACGAAACGGCGCCAAAAACTAATTGCGCATCCCTATATTAGTTTTGTAAGTACTATCAGTCTATCTGGCGATTGTCCGCGAGTTTCCTTCACCCTGTATATTTTTCCACATTGTGTATTACTAATGTATGCACAGGAACAAAAGGCTCCTAAGATTTCAACTACACACTCACTGATTTGAGATTGGATGATGAGAGAACCAAGTTGGCACCATGGATGAAGTCAGTCAAAAGTAAGGTATACCCAGGCATCATCAAGGAAAAGTACCGTGGGCCACAGTGCTTCACGATGGTATTTATCATTTCCTGGAATATGAGGTCAAAAATGACTTTCATGTTGTATGTTTATGGGAGTCTAGGCAATAAGGTTTCCATCACACAATCAAAATATTGGCATGCAGTAATTACATTGTAAATATCTAAAGTGACACCATTCATGGCAGCTTTTTTACCTTTGTGGATTTAGAATATGGGTTAGAAGGCCCATGCCTGTTCAGTTTAGACTCTTTAGAGCAGCATTTGTCAACCTTTTTACATTTCCAGAACCCTCGAAATAATTTCATGTCTCAGGGAACCCCTACATAAAAATTATTATATCAATTAATGACTCAAATATATATTTTACATATGATTGGCCTATTATCACTATTTCTCAAGGAACCCCTGGCAATTGCTAGTGGAACCCTAGGGTTCCGCAGAACCCCGGTCGAGAAACGCTGCTTTCGAGTATAGTTAACAACAAAATGCACTGAAGCGAGACGAAAACTCGTCAAGCATCCAAGAAACTGACCTGATCACTTCCAACCAGCCCCTCATGCAAAATTCGATAAAATTGCACTAAGTGCTCTCTTGATAATGGAATGTTTTGTGGTGCCACAGTGATCTTGCACAGCAAAGCATGAGCATACAGCTGCCCTTTGTGGTAATCTTGAGGTAGAGTAATAGCCTGCAAGATAAATTCACAAAATAAAACCCATTCACCTTTTGGTAAAGCAACAAACTAACTTTGAAACACCATGGTGCAATGATGTTAACGGGAGGCACAAGCTCCGGAGGTGGCGGAGTGCTCATGTTGTCAACAGTTACGCTTTGGTTAAGTTTGATCTGCAAAGATCAAAAGAATTCTGAAATTAGTTATATGCACTTTTTGGTTGCTTTTTAATATCACCTTATAAAGGGTATCACAGAGTTCTACGAGGTACTCAAAAACTTGGGCATGGATGATGGGACAATTGATTTGATTTATGTCACCTAGAGCCCCAAGCATACGCTTCCATAACACAACAGCAACATCAGGAAGCCAGCCCCTGACATTTCCTCCTGACATCACAGACCGGTGCTCTTGGCCTGAAGAGTAGTTCATATCTGAAAAGAAAAATACCAGCTAGCTCATTTCAGTATTCAGAATCACAATGATACCTTAGATCATCAACACTGACCTAAGCTACTGGAATCGCCTCCAAGCATGTCAATCTGCATTGGAGAATCCTTAATGGAATTGCTCTCCATCCCACTTGATGGAGCTGGAGATGGAGTTCTGGTAGGGATGCCTAAGTCACCACTTGGATGACCTCCAGAAGAATCAAAGAGGAAATAAATTCTGAGTCACCCTTAATTAATATGAACATAATTGAACCCTTTCAGTACCAGCGCCGCCCCCCGTGGCGGTACATTTTGAGACTTTTTTGCAGAACTTCTATAAGTCTTAAATGAGTGCGGTCTTCTGCATATTCACAAACGAAACATGCACAACTCACCCAAAAAATCTCATGTTCTCAGGCCACACGGCCATCTTGGGTGCATTCCGAGAAGCGTGCAAGGTCACGTTTAAAGCTAATTAAATTAACTCTAAAGATTTAATAAAAACAAGCTCATTTTTAGGACTTGAACAATAAAGGAATTTGCTTGGTGAGCAAAAATTTGCATAAAAGAATGTTTTACAAAGTCGCATTGGTGTCCTGTAAGTCCCCTGAAAGAGCTTGTCCCTTTATGCGTCAGATGGCTTGCAATCCCGCATTCAGCTGCTTCGTCAGCCTGAAAGGGATTTAGCTGGTGGGCAAGAGATGGCGGAGGGCTGGCTGGGGAAGCAATGGGTTGACCGCCCATACATTCCATTCCACGCGAATTCAAATACATATAGAACCCCACCCCCTAATTGCAATTAAAAACCGTCAAGGTCAAATCTGCCGGTACCGAGAGGGTTAAAGAGGAGTGTTTTACCATAAATTGTATAAAAGCATTTCCCCCAAAAATCAACATGGCCATTTGATAGCTGAGATCTTGAGGTACTACAGGGCACATTCCATGCCAATATAATCATTTTTCAAACTGTGCTATCATGCCTTGAAAATTCTGCACTGGAGCCAAACAAAAGTTCCTTAAAGGGACACTCCACTCAAAATGCAAGTTGGGCTCTAAAAATCGGGCAAAAAATCCTGATTCCGAAGGTGCAATCGGTTTTTTTCTACGCGGAACAGAAAAGCCAGGACGAGGCGTTAAAGACTCAGAATTTGCGTCGTCTGCTAATGAGCTGCCCCGCCAGCCCAGTCCGCCACCGCCGTGAGCGCCGCCACTGGGCGCTAGGCGAAAGTGTTTAAGTACTGAAAGTCGGGTCGGGTCAAGAGGTGGCGGGATAAACCTGTGGGACGGACCAAAGATGGCGCGGACCATGGCGTGGATCAAGATGGCGCAGGAATATGCCAATTTCTGCCCAGTCCCGGGAGAGGCGCTGCTGTTTTGCGGCAGATTCGAATTGCCTAACTTTGACGGCTCGCCCTGACCTTACCGTTCGTCTCTCAGAAAAACTGCTTATACACTCGGAATCAGGATTTCTTGCCCGATTTTTAGAGTCCAACTTGCATTTTGAGTGGAGTGTCCCTTTAATATGCAAGTTTCTGCAGCATCCAGGGTAGATACATTACAGACAGGTTTCACAGTGTATTCACGAAATGCACATTCCATTCTTTATGCATAGGTAAACACAGGCAGACTTAATTACCTCTTGAATGCCTCAGTGAATCAACAGATCTGGAGCGCCTTCTACTGAGGCGACTGGAGGGCTTCCTAAGCAGGAAGTCCTGTAAAGCTGATGAAGAAGTTCTGCCATCCTGCTGACACCCACTCTGGGTATGGGAAGAATAACCAGTCTTCACACCTACTCCACCACCAGCTGGGTGCAAGGACACTCCACCAGAGACTGCCACTGTATCCCTTCTCTCTGCGTGATGAGCCCTCCCTCCCCCACCTCTGTTCACTCCACCAGTGGTCAGGTTGTTTTCACTAAGGCTTCGGACCAATGGACTGTGATGGTGGTCATGGCCAGAATGGTAGTGTTTAGAGGTTGCTTGAGGACTCAAAGTCTTTGGCGACGTGTCTCCAGAACTGTAGCGCTGCTTCCACATATATGGGCTGCTTCCTTGCTGGTGGAAGGACACTGTGGGTATCCCTGCCAAGCAGAGGGACACAGAGCTGATATAGTGAATTAGATTAAGGTTTCCAGTATACTGAAACATGCCACATTTATTATGGTAATGATACTGAAATTTGGTACTGTATGTGGTTGGGCAAAGTATCCTTTCTTGCACCATCCCATGTTCCAATAAATAGCCAAAAAAATGTGATCCATTACTCTTGGTGAGTCTCAATTACTTGATAATCAGAATCCCCAGAGATACAAGAATAATAGACCTGACAAAGTTAGAACTAGTCAAAAATCATCATCATCATCATCATCACAACATTTCCCTATAAGGGGTAGTCAGCGATGACGGGAGCTACAAGCTTACCCAAAATATGAACTAAAACTTGTAAAAATAAACCTATAAACAACCCCCCCCCCC